>JAHBCN010004225.1:15000-66136 GCA_019359885.1 Listronotus oregonensis | reverse complement strand
TACCTGGATTTTCTTCTAGTTTTTCTTTAACTCTTTGTTCTCTTTCAACAGTTCTGACATGCATTGGTCTGCCTTTATCGGAAAACCCAAACCCAATTTTGAAAGTACCTATCTCACCAAGTCGTCTGTAAATGTTGATAAAAGTTTGTGCACATGGAGCATTCCTTTCTGGATAAATTGCAATATAAATCCGCCGGGCCCCTCCTATACCCAATATTTGAATATTCTAGTTGCATTTAATAGCAATGTATGTTTTTAACACGGAAAATTATTTTAAACTCAACAGTAATGCAACCAATATTTGTCAAATTTCGCAAAATTTGAAACAAGGCGACTTGATTTGTTGATTCCACTTAAATACATGGTTAATTTGGATGAAACTGATGAAAACTTTGATGTCGATTAGTGGCTAAATGGTTAGGTTTATCGACATTGATGAGGAGTACATTTTTTTTTTAATTTTCAATTGTCTTTAAGCTGATATATTCAAATTTGCAATATCTGTCCAAATAAAAAAGATAGGTAGTAAATAAATTTTGTGTTTTAGGTAAAGTGCCCTCTAGCGGTGTTTAAAAAAACTACTTTTAACGTACAATATTAGAACCTAAAGATCTCGGTTCGTATGCCGAACATCAATTAAATTGATGGAAGAATAAATGTATTATTGCTGAAAAACAAAACTAAATATTGAACTTTACACCCCTGTATCTTGGTATCCATGGAGATCTCGACATTTTTCCAAATGACTTACTAACATTATTTTCCTATGTAGAATCACCCCTTAAAATTTTCTAACGCATTTTTCGAACACCCTTATATATATATATATATATATATATATATATAATATATATATATATATATATATATATATATATATATATATATATATATATATATATATTATATATATATATATATATAATATATATATATATATATATATAATATATATATATATATAATATTATATATATATATATATATATATAATAATATATATATTATATATATATATATATATATATATATATATATTCTATTTATCTTTAATTTAAAAGTAAGAGCAAAGTTTCATTGTTAATACTATTCAGAATTAAAATGTATGGTATAATCTAAAGTTAAACGTTATTAATTTAAACTATGCTGTTTAAAACAATAATTTTATAGTAACCTTTTGTCATAATAATAAAAACAACTATTTGCATGTTTTGATTCTTAAATAAATATTTATTACGATATCCATTACTCTTTGTCAAAATTCCTTAACAGTTAAATATTTTAAATATTTCCTAATAGAAATTCAAAAAGAATTATTAAGTATAAAGGTATAAAAAATAGGATATACCGGGTGACACAGCGGACATGTGCCTCTAACTTTTTTAATTAGAAGAATTAATTTTTGAAATTAAGGTGATTCACCTGTCATAAGAACACGCTTTTAATGACCTAATAAAACATTTTTTTTTACTTCCGGTTCAACCAGAAGTAACCCTAAATTTAAAATTTTAAATAGCACCCTGTATATATTTTTAGCGTACCTGATCCGCCATAAAGTTCTCTTTTCAACCATGTGTCACACTTGTCATTTGATTTTAGAATGGCTGCCAAAATCGTTTTTTTTTCAAAATTTTAGTAAGCTATGACGTGACAATAACAAATGATCGGCATGGAAAAGACGTTGAGATGTGAAGAATGAGGTGTAAAAATATTTGTGATTTTGTTAATTTTTATCTTATTAATAGAAATTAGAAAAAGGGGTTAATTTTTTAAATTTAAGGAATGTATTTTTTTAACACTTAATATCTTAAAATTCAAAATAGGAAACTACAATTTTTACTTAATGTGACTTTAGATTAAACATTTACTATTTCATATAATTTATCAGAACTAGTATAAAGAACTGACTTTTTATTAAAAATGCAAAATATATACATATGCATATCTACATTTCTCTATGATAATTGTTTAGTTCACCTTTGTTATAGGTTTAATTAATAATAAAATTTCCTTAATTTGTACCAAAAAATGGTCTTTTCATTTCATGGACCTCTTTATATGTTAACATTTTTGTTACTCTATGCTGAGGTATTACACTGCTTACTTGTCGCCTTATAGTGTACTTATACTTATTATAAGGATTTGTGAATCAATGTAGATATGTAAAATTTTGCGATTTTGGTAAAAAAGTCAGTTGTGCATACCAATTTTGATAAATTATATAAAATAGTCAATGTTTGCTCTAAAGTTAAATTAAATAAAAATTGAAATATCCTATTTTGGATTCTGAGATATTAAGGGTTAAAAAATATATTTCGCAAATTTTTAAAATTAACTTTTATTCCTAACTCCTATTAATTAGATCAAAAGTAACAAAATCAAAAATATTTTTACGCCTTATTTTTCACATCTCGACGTCTTTTACATGCTGATCATTTGTTGTTGTCACGTCATGGCCTACTAAAATTTTGGAAAAAAATCGATTTTGGCAGTCAATTTAAAATCAAATGACAAGTGTGACACATGGTTAAAAAGAGAACTTTATGGCGGATCAGGTAGGCCTAAAATATATACAGGGTGCTATTTAAATTTGTAAGGATATCAACCAAATTTCAAAAATTAATTTTAGTAAATAAAAAAGTTACGAGTTGTTACATGTCCGCTGTGTCACCCGGTATAATATATGACGACTACATGTTTCGTCCTCATTGGGGGATGATTAAATTCGCTGTAAGACAAAAGACGATTGACATTGGATCATCAAAGATTTTTTACAATAATTTTTATAATAATCTGCTGTCTTGGAAAAGGGTTGAAATCTGCAACCATTTTTTTACTATATGTAGCCCCGTAGCTCAAAAGCTAAGAAGCTTAAAACGTATGTTTATAGGCAGGTATTTTCTTATTTTCATTGAATGAGTCAGTATATTTTAAAACATTTTTTTTCTTTTAAAAATTATTTTAACGAACACAGTCTTTTAAAATTAAGACTTCTTTTAACCAATTGATATACCAGGTTTTGCTATTTCAACTTCTAACTCAAGCCTGTTAATGTACGCCTATTACCTATTCTGACCTAACAAAACCTAAGATTTTTTTCCAGTTTGCTTTAAGTTGGGCTTTGTTTTGTCTTCTTATTGTAAGAGATATAACGGATTGCGGATAAAGAGGCACATAAACACCAAAAAATGTGTTTTCTAATTTAGGGACAGTTCAAAAAACCAAAAAAAAAAGTTAATTATAAATTCACCATTATTTTATTTTCTTGTATTATGTTCCTTTTGTTTATAAAGTAAGATACAGGGCACTATTAAAATTATTTAATATATTGAAGTAGATGAAGACTTAGGTAAAGTTATTTTTTAAAATTTGTACTAAAGGTGTTTTTTTTTCCGATTTTTGAGTTACTTTTTAATGTTTACACACATTCAAAATAAGGTTGTATTAAAAGGATATTGTACTAAATACTACTAATATTTACTCAAATAAAAATAGATTATAAAGTAAACCTTAAAAAGCATAAATTTAAAAATCAATTAATTAATTTTTTTAAGTGGTTCCTGTTATTTTCCATATGCAATACATGATCTGATAATAGGGTCAGAATAAATATAAATGCTTGAAATCTTTAATTAAAATAATGATAAAGTCTTATTTTTTTTACAAACACCATTTGTTAAATCTGAACATACCGCAGGTAAATCAAGGGCAGATTCAATGGAGATCCATAAGGTCCATGGCCCTCTGAGGTTCTACGTATGAGCGCAAAAATGGAATTAAAAACAGAAAACATAATTTTAGAACAAAATAAAGATGAGATTCGGAAAGAAAAACTCCAAAAAGAGTTGTCAAGGCTTAAGAGTTAGAAAAAGGTGTTGATAAATTATCAATAAATAACATAAAAACAAATAAAATAAATATAAAAGTTTCGCAAAATTAGACTAAAAAAATGTGACTAAATACAATCAATTTAGGTATACACAAGGTATTACAGAATGTTGTCAAAAAATTTAAGGACAGATTCTACTTTTAAAAATGTAAAAAATACGGGTCGTTTAAGCTGTTACGTCTTTAATATTTTATTCTACATTGATTAAAAACCCGTTGACATATTAAGATAAGGTTGGGTACAGGCACATAAATATATCCTTAAAGGTCACAATTACATGTTTAAAATTGTTTTTTAAAGTACTTCGTCAGTGGCATCCGTGCCGGCATGTCTTTATGTTTAGCGAAAAAAGTGGATGCTCTGATTTTTGCAGAAATTGGTGTCGTTTTTTTAAAACCAGAATAATTCTGCTTAAAAGGTGCCCCTTGGACTATTTCTTTCCAACATATTGTTTTTAAAATAAAAAATATTTTGTTAATCAGTTCAAATTACTTTATTTGCAATAACTTTTGGAAGACTGTATTACATTTTAGGTTTAAAGTAAGTAAATAATGTGATCTTTAATATTGTATATGCCTGTACCAAAACTTATATTAATATCTTAACGGTTTTTTTTATAAATGTTAAATAAAGTAATAAAGTCAGAAAAGTCTTTACACCCCGTATCATAAAATCATGTTTATATGACCATTTTAGAATCTGCTCTTTAATTATTTGAATATTTTGTATCTTATTTTGTCAAGCTGTTATTTATTTCAAACACCTTTTTACAAAATTGTGTTCTGTAAATTTAACTGTTTCACCACTTCACAATTTAAACTGTTTAAAAAAAAGGTGTACATGTACACACTTTACACATATATTGTTGGTGGGTTTAAGTTTTTCTAATTTTAAAATTAATTTCGCAAATTTTTGATAAAGCGGTTGTCAATTTTTATTTTTGCTTAAGAAATTCTAGATCGGATAGCAAACACGTAATCGTTACATAAAATATGTAGATCTTTTATAAACTTAACACATTACAGCCTTTAAAATATCCCCATAATCCGAGCCAGGACCCCGCTTCAAATGTCTCCTGGATCTGCTTTTGGGTAAATCCAAAATGTAAGCTAAGCCCGTTAAATTCAAAACTCAAACACAGCTCTTATTTGTTTAATGTTTTTACTCATAAGTAAGTGATCTTCAGACAAGCCTAAATTACAAAGTTTGATGATATGATATTTACCAAAATTTGCAAGGGGACGTTAAATGATACGGTCTGATTATTTTAGGCACAAAGCTAATTATTTATTTCGTTTTAGTTTTATTTTCTGTTTACCTTGCAGAAGTGTTTTATTTCTTATTCATAACATCAAACAATTGTTGAGGGCAGCCAGATTATCTGATTTTTATTTTTAAAAAGTCGTTGAAAAGTTCGAGATTTTTAGCATGTGTAAAGCAATCAATTGTTTAAGTCCCATTTTCTGGACTCTACCCAATTTGCAAAATTGCCCATTTTATTCAAACGAAATTGGTGGTCCTTTTTGGTTGAATATGGAGGTTTTCAGAAAAATTAGAAACTCTAAAAAATGTTACAAATTGTGTTACAATTATCCTATTCTGTAGGAAATTTGGTTGCGAAACGTTTCTTTTTCTACAATTTACGATCAAAACTTATAACGTTATAAGCGATTAAACTATAAAAAAACATCTTTTTAGACTTCTATCCCATTTTGTTTATACCGAGTGGTGCGTCGCCGAGCGGAACATGTAAATTTTAAGGGAGTTAATTATTGGCTCCCTGTACATTTTACAAAAAAAATGTATGTTAACTTTTGAAAGAGACCAATCCCCTCGTGCCGAGTTTCAAAAAAATAATAATAAGCGAATCTTGAATTATACAATTAAATGTAATTGCAAAATTACCAAATTTTTGGTTTAGATAAAACCAAACAGACACCACCCACCAGCATACAATTTTTTATAAGGCTTTGTCAAATCTGACGTACAACCGAATACAAGAAATGTTTTTTTTCGTTTCATCAATCTTATAACCATTACATTCAAAGTAAAAGACACGTTAACATTATTTTTTTATCAAACCTTTTATTTAATGTAACAATTAGGTTAAACTAATAAAAATTTTTACTATCGATCATTAAAAAAAAAAAATTATCATACTAGAATTTAAATAAACCAATAGCAGTATTTCAAATATTTTCAATTTGTTTTCCCATTAAGCCTATCTGGTCCATATCAACCATTGCAAGTAAATTTAAGTCCAAAGCCTTCGCAGTAAATAATTGTAAATGTTTAAATCAGAAGATCGAAAATAGATCCGAAAAAAGAGAGAACCTCTTAATTTTTTTGTTAGGTGTGAAAAATAAAATGAAATAAAATACAAAAACTTTTTTACAAATTATAGAGAATTACATAAAAACATTAATTAATAAATGTTCAAACAACCCCCCAATTAACAGCTAAACAATATCCCCACCAATCATAAAATTTAATTCTAACGTTGCTAAGTTGATATTGCGAAATTTTATTACATTCTAACGAAATAGAGTTTTGTAGCTGGTTTAGATTTTCAAATTTTACTCTTTTATAAATGACACTTTTTAAGTGACCCCATAGAAAGAAATTATTCGGTGACCTGGCTGGCCAAAGTATCCGGTACCGTGGACCAATAATATTGCCGTTAAAAGCATTTTCCAGGTACTTTTTAAACATACGGGCATTATGGCCGGGGCAACCATCCGCATCCATTTGGTACCAGATCATTTGATTTTCCCGAACAACTTCTTTCATGGCGGGTCCAATTTGATTTTGAAATAAATCCAAATAGGTTTCTGCTGTCAGGTTATAGTCCATAAACAAGGGTCCAATGATAGAGTGTTCGATAATTCCCACGAATACATTTGTTTTTTTGGGGATATTGTGTCCGAGTATGAGCAAAGCGATGTTTATTTTCTTGGCTCCAATACCGGCAATTCTGAACATTTGGTTCATTGTTGAGGGTAAATGTACATTCATCGGTAAAATTCATATCGTTATTTGCTCTTTTCATCATTTTAAAACAAAATGCCATTCTTCGCTCTTTGTCTGCTTCCTGAAGCTCTAGATGTTTTTCGAATTTATACGAATAACTGTTGTGTTTTTTCAAAGTGCGCAATACCGTTGTATGATGTTTATTTACCTCTTGCCCAAGAACCCTCGTACTAACCATTTTGTTTTCCTCCACACTCAGTAGAATATTAAGATTCTCTCTCTTTCTTTGGCTCTATTTTCGATATCCTGTGAGTTGAACATTTACAATTATTTATAACGGTACCTTTGGACTCGAACTTACTGACAATACGTTTAATAGTTGAAATGGACTTAGTGGGGAAATAAACTAAAAACATTTTAGATACTGCTCTAAAACTGTTTCCGCATAATGTCACTTAATTATGGATACTTTTTCGTCGATTGAATAATTCATGTTTTTTTTCAAATACCGACTGACACTGATTTATTGACACTTTTCCTCATGTCAGGGACAATATTCATTTTACTGGTGTCTCTTTGGTTTTACCGAACCGAAAATTTGATAACTTTGCAATTACATTTAATTGAATAATTCAAGATTCGCCTATTAAAATTTTTTGAAACTTGGCACGAGGGCTTGTCAGATTGGTCTGTTCAAAAAGTTATCTTACGTTTTTTCTGTAAAATGTAGAGGGGAGCCAATAATAAACCCTCTTAAAATTTACATGTGATTTCCTATGTTCCGTTCGGCGACGCATCATTCGGTATAACAAATGCTTAGGACCTTTCGTTAAATTTAAAAAGAAATACTGTTTTTTTTAGTTTGGCCTATAAAGAGGCCCCTTATTACCCAATGGTTACCAATACTATTATAATATGATAAACTCAAAAGGTTAAGCGAAACTGTCGCTACAGGTTTTTAATATTTTTTCAAAAACGATAAAAAATAAATTTGTCGATTTGTTTCTGATCCGTTTGACGCTCAACAAAGAAATTGTTTAAGTATAAGAAAACGATCTTTAATACATTTTTTATGCTCACGTTCAAAAGAACAAATTTTATTGTTATCCCGTCGATTACTTGGAAGACATTATGGCGACTGAAAGGAAAATGGCTGATAGCGGTTATGAAAAGGCGCAATTAGATAATCTTGCCGAAATTGATGTGTTTAGATGACCACATATTTTGCATCAAATCCGGCTTTTACGTGTGCTTAAATCTAAGGAGTAAAAGCTGAAAGGTAATTATGTATTAGATATTATGTTTACTTCATCGTGCACACCTTTTTTAGATTAATTAAAAATTGTTAGCTATATTAACTTGGGAGTCACAACATTAAGCGCACAGGGCAGCCACCAGAAAAAAATCTAGAGAGGATCAAAAAGTTTAAGTCAGTTTACTAGTCTAGAATTAACTGAATTAAAAGCAAAAATACCACAACTTGAATTACTAAATAACAATCATTTAATTTCCTAGGCGATATTATAAGATTTATAAATTTAGACGAGAATTTTTTTTATTTTTATTTTAGGTAATTTTTAAAAACTCAGGGGGTCGACGGACCTTCCCTGACCCCCCTTGCCGGCGGCCTTGTTAGTGCATAACTTAGGAACTGTGTTTAAGATATTTTGGGAGGAAATTCTGGTTCACGTAGCATCAGTAAATGGCCTTGAGCAACGCAAAACCACTTACAAAATCTTTACTAAGTTTTTAGTGCCCATTTGGTACTGTTTGTACTGTTTTTACTGAATTTTTGATTTTTGCACTAGATTTTTTTTCAAATTTATAAAAATGTAAGCTATTATATAAAAAAATACATGCATATAACCTATTCTATTTAACATATTTTTTTAAACGAAATTATTTTGTTTTTTTTTGCGTCAAAACAATAGAACATATACACAAGAAGTTTTAGAGATGACTTATATAAATTAAAATTTTTACTACGATTTATTTTCTTGTACAAATTATATACTCATTTAGATAATTATGGTTTCTTAAATATATCTTAAAGAAGAATTATCACTTTTACGGCCGAGTGATGATCGCGTTGTTAAATTGAGCAATGGACTTAACAATTGTTAAAAGTTAACAACGGTTTAGAATGTTTAACAAAACGTCATTGTCAGTGTTATTCAATGATTTTAGTAGGCATCCTATCAAAATCTGACATTTTGTTAAACATTCTAAACCGTTGTTAACTTTTAACAATTGCTAAGTCCATTGCTAAATTTAACAACACGATCATCACTCGGTCGTTAATCTTCCTAGTGCTTAAATTATTTCCAGAAATTTATCTTAGAAACTCTTTTTTTGAAAATTTTGCCAAGTCGCAGAGGAGGAAAAATGTTCTAAAAATATGCACGAGTGAGGGAAAATTTCTGGACATTAATTTAAGGCCGCGGGAGATTCAGCAAAATTTGACACCCAAAATTTTTAAATTATTATTATTAATTTTGTTTACCTAACTAGGCAAGAGGAAAACAATCCCTAAAAATTTACATAGACAGTTTAAAATAACAACAATTAAACCATTAGGTTGTTTTTTATAATAATATTTTTTTAGTAAAATATCAATAAAATTTTAACGGCAAAGTACATTTATTTTTAATTTTATTTTTTAATTTAAGTTAACCTAAATATATTAAAATATTTTTAGGCTTAATTTTTAAAAAATTAAAGATTATTTCTTATCTATAGAATTTATAAATTTAATTAATCATATTTTTTTGAGTCACCCGATTTTTATTGCCTTGCAATTTTAACTCCTTTTTTAACAATAATTATAATTTGCCAATGATAGTTTTTATTAACTTTTGAGAAGACGCGACACGACGCCATAAATGACATAAATTAATGTTTTATTTATGTAGGAAAATATTAGGACAAAAAAAAACACCCAATAACAACATTACAAGATTAAAAGATTATATTTGGTATTGTTTGAGGAAACGGCAATATTTTTCTAAATACATAAAATAAACCGTTTTTAATAAATTAAATTATTTTATTTACATTTTTTAAGTTTAATATAACAGGCAGAAAAACTTTAAGTTAAAATTTTAAATAAGAGCGTTTGTATAACCTAATTTTTAGTTTAAAAGCACAAGAAAAGCCACAGGCGCCTTCTTGATTGATCCGTAGTTTAGATGAAGGTAAAAAGGCTACAATTTCATTTTCTTTGTATAATTGGAATTTCTAACAAAGTTTGATAAAATCCGAAAATTTTTAGTTTTATGTTGTAAAACGTTAATACTCTTATATACCAAATAAGCTAAAACGTATTTAGCATTTATAAAATAAAATTATTTTTAAGAGCTAACATACGAAAAACTGACGATGTAAGAAATAAATCGTTTATTCAAAATATTAAAATACACCAGATTTTTTTATTGTTTTGTTCTTGTTACTTCAGATAAGTGAAATCTAAAAACAGTTTTTTTTTTAATTTATCATTCTTAAAATTTATATTTTTCATGTTATTTTTACGCACTTTTATGGATTTTAAAAAAAATCCATTACTTAATTATTTTTTTATATGCTCCTAAAAGATGGTAACTAAATACTTTTAACTGATATTTTTTATAGTTAAAGATGTGATAATTTCTTCTCTCGTATTGTAAAAGTAACAAAGTTTTTGCAAACAAAAAATTAAAAGATTTTAAATAAAAACTCTCTTCCTAAAATACAATACTGCATAACATCACATATTGATTTTCTTGTATTTTTTTTAAATATAGAGTATTTTTATCTTAAACTTAAAATAAAAAATTAATAAAATGCACATTTTACATGCCAAATAATAAAATATCGGGGAAAATAATTACCCATTTATAAGCAAATAAAAATATATTTGTGTTATAATAAATTTTAGAACAAAATTTATACAAGAATTTTAAGGTCCGTAACAGAATATTTTGGTTAATTGATATATCAGAAGAATTTAAGTAAAAAGGCTGCCTGTAGACAGAAATGTGTTAGTTGTCGCCTTTTAATTGATAGTTAGGTTTGGTTAGTTCTGGTTATATATTTAAAATGTAAAGTAGTAGACTATTGGCCATGTAAAAAAAGATAAATGTACCTACAAAGTTAATGGGGTTTAATCGTTTTATATGTTCAATATTACCGTTTTAAAGGTTAAAAGCAGTTTTCTGCTAGAGATGTCCACTTTTCAATTTTTTATTTTCAACTTAAATTTTATGCACTTTTTGTACGTATACGTCAACAGAAAAGTTGATGAAATTAAATGTCCAAGTATCACATTCTAAAGCCCAAAAATGTTTTAGTCAAGAATATATTTCAAAAAACAAAGAAAAAAAAACGAAAAAATGATGCATTTTTTTCAATTTTAACCTATAACTTTTTTCCATGTTACTTTAGGTATAGGTTTTGCTTTATAAAAAAAATCTATTGTCATTTTCTTTAAAATCGTTATTTGTAAAGTAATGCAGTAATCGAGATATGATTTCTTAAGGTCATATATTTCCCCATTGCTGTCTTTTTAAATTTTTAATGTTTTTTTTAAACTTTGTCCCTCAATTTTTTTCTTGTACGTTTGGGTATATGCAATATAAAATGAAAGAGGAAGCTTATTTTACAACCTTTAAAATGATGCTTATAAAAGCATGTGCAGCGTTTATTTTTACCTTTTTATTTTTTTTCCATGCTTTGTCCTATTTTTTTTCTTATGTATTTACGTATTTAAAATATGCCATGAAAAAAAAAACAAATTGTGCGACCTGCTTTAAAACAGTTCCTGAAAGAAGTCTGTGGGATTAATAGTAACCGAGATATATTTAGTTTATTTTTCCAATCTTTATAATTTTTTTTATTTTTAATTTAAGTAATAGTACTTTGTTTTTATTTTTTCAATATTTTGCGTTATATCCATTTTTTTATATAAATAAATTGAGATGTTAAGTTTGTTACTTTTTTCGGGTTGTGCTAACTTTTATTTCTTTTTTGAATTTTCTCTTATAACTTTAAACGCTGATATAACTGAATTATTTAATAAAAATGTTCAAAAAGATGCTTACACAGAATTTGATATTTATATTAAAAATCTTTTAAATAATATGTAATATTTAAATATACATAATAAGCAAAACAAATAATTAGTAAGAAGGTTTTTATAAAAAAGATTTTAATTAAATTTCTATTTTCCCATTCTATGTTAATTTTTTATAAAATAATGATATCATAATATCAGTAAAAAATTATTTGTTAATAACTTGGTATAACGTTGTAAAGGTGGTAAAAAATAGAAAACAGTTTATTGATAAAATTTAAAATATCAAGAAAAAATGATAAAGATAAGAAAAAATTTAAATAAATAGCTCAGTTACTGTTAATCCTTCAGATTATTCTCAGACACCGTTTTAAAAGTCATAAGATTAGCTTTTTTAATGATTTATTTTTCTTAATTGAAAGGAAAAAGTTATAGGACAAAGTCTAATAAAACATTAAAAAATTAAAAAAAAACGTTAAGAGTAGGCAATTTTGAAAAGTCATATTTTGGCTACTACGAATCCAAGAGACTGTTACGAATAACCGTTTTAAAAAACATGATAACTGCTTTTATTTTTATAAAGCAATACCCAAATTTAGATGGAAAAAGGTTATGGAGCAAAGTTTGAAAAAGAAAAAAAATATGCCTTCTTTTTTTGATTTGTTTTTTAAATATATTTTTATCAAATTCGCCCTGTTAAATGGTAGCATTTCACAGTCTGTTATATTTTAGGATCATTTAAGCATATAAAACATTTGGCGCCTGTATGGGAAAACAGAGAAGGGTAGAAAAATGTGAAAATTGAAGTAATGTAATTAATAAAAATAATTATTTTTTTAAACATTTTTGCAATCCTACAAACTTTTTTTGTTAAAAAAACTCTTCAAAATTGACAAAATATTTTTAGGGAAAATTTAAATTAATATTTTAATTATTGTTTAATTTACATTAACCCAATTTTTTTTTTTTGGTGACTTGTCACTTTTTTCCATACAGGCGCCAATTAGACCCCTTTAACGTTTAAGTTCCTTTTTAAAGTTCATACTCAATAGCCTATAATGGGCCGACATGATTTTAACAAAAAAAAAAAAAAATAAAGTTTGTGTATCTCAATGAACGTTTTTTTTTTAATTAAACCATACTTCAACAAAAATGATATTGCAAATTAATTTAATATAAAAAAAAATATTAAAATTTTTTTGGCATTTTGTTAACAGCAGTGTAGGTAAGACGCCACAGACCTAGAAGGCAAGGTATAGGAAATAATTTTATTTTGTGTTATTACTTAACAAAAAAAGCTCATTACACTTTTATTGCGTAGGGGTTTGTTCGTTTTTAAATAAAAAAAAGCTCATTATGTTTTTGGTAGGAACGGGGTTTATTTGTCTCTAAAACAATATGTTACTTAAATGTAAACTATTACATTAAATTTGTCAATAAAGCTTCCAGAATATTTAACAGTGTTTTTGCTTTTTTTTTTTAATTTCGTTTTAAAAAGCTTCATTTTAATATAAAATTTAATATATATTTATTATCTATCAGAAACAAGAAATTAAAATATTTTTATATAAAATATATTAAATTTGTTATCTTTTAGATCTTTTTCTTATTTATGCTACAACTTTACATACTTTTGGTGTTTTAAATTAATATTAAGGATTCTTTTGGATAATATTGCTCCTAAACAATTTTAAGTTATTACAATGAAGCTATCATAACTCTAACTATTGGGAATTATAAGGGTAAAAATATAAACGGGTAATTATACATTTATATATTATAATAACTACTTTTGTGGCGTGTAATGCATGCAAGGTAAATCGTGGAAATTGAAATATATTTTTTGTATACTGTAATGTCTTTAATGTCCTATACCCAATAAAAAATCAATAATTTTTGTTAAAAAATAAAATAATTTATAAATGCTTTTATAATTAAGACTATCTTAAGATTGACTGGGTAAAGTTAAATATAAATAAGACTACCTTGAGACTGACTGGGTTAAGTTAAATCGTTAAAGTCAAGATTTATTTTTTTGTTCTGTACCTATAAGCAAATAACTCTTTTTAAGGGATCAATAATGTTTACTTGGCCAAAAGTTCCTATGTACTCAAAAAATATTTAGAATTGCAACATATGTTATGACAACAACACACAAATGTCTTCAAGCAGCAACAGCTTTGGGACATTTATTTATTCCCTTATTTTCATTTAATATATTATGAAACACACTGTTTACGTTGTTTCTTTTATAAAATTATACAGGTTAACAAAAAGTTTACAGTTAAAACCTTATGGGTGAGTAGGGATATAAAAATAATTATTTTAATATTTATTAGAATTTTTTATCCCCTGTGTTAACTAAAAAAAAACTTGTCCGCGTGGATAATTCTTAATAAGACCTTTTATTTGTGGTATCACAAGAGATGGTGCCATTTGAAATTTACAAGTATAGTGGTTCTAGTTTCCCTACTTGTAGACCATTTATGACAAATAATTTTCCAACTAATTAATTTTTCTAAATCGTCGCTCCAGCATAATAGTAAGATAACTTAAAAAGATCAGGTTTGAGATATTGGGCATTTTAATATTAAAATTAGCGTATTTAGCAAACCTTAAAAATATAGAAATAACATTTATTGCATTTTATATAAGTATATACAGATAGTAACAATGAACTATACGTACTATTTTTTTGGTTTTTACCAAAAGTATAACTTGTCCCACTCTTATGCCGAAAAGACGACCACACAAAATTAAATGTCTTCGTTATTTATTTAAGATGACCGTGTTTTACAGAAAAAAACTATATGTTTACAATTTAACCGTTTTTTGTGTAAGTTTTGGCATTCTAACAGAACCGTAAGGAAAACTTAAAAACTATATCACAATGTTATATTTTTATCAAGAACAAAAATACGTTATGAATTAAATTAATAAACAGCACCAGGAATATTTAAAACTTGGGGTTATTAAAAAAGAAATAAAGGCTTTATTACCGATAAATTTGTAAATATTAAAAAAAAAAAAACGAATTTCCTATAGTTCCTATAGTTGATAATCTAGATATTATCGACTAATGGTGTTCATTTGGTATGTGCGTTAATAAAGAAAAATCTAGTGGGTTATTTTTGTTTTTTGTTACCAGCTTTCTGGAGCTGTGGGTATTTATTTAGTTTCTTTTTTATTTGTATTGCTTTAAAAGCATCATTTTAATAATTTTCTTTTCAGTATTTGACATTCGAGCAACTTAAAAATGAAGACAACTTAAAATGGTTTTTTAACATTTGGGTATAATACAGGAACATATTAAAATATCTTAATATAATTCTCTAAAGGATAAAAATTTGTTAAGTCCGTTTCAGAGATATTTAATATAATCTCTGTATTATTCTAAACAAAAGTCAAAGTTATTAAACCACATGACAAACTAGGAGGGACACGAATAGCTTTTCATCTTTTTCGAATGTATCATCAGAATGATCACAAAAAAACCTTATCGGTATATATAAAATAAACAATATAAATTAAAAGTTTTGAGTTGTTTTATTATTATTTTGCAGCGACGAAATATTTGCATTGAAAGTTTACACATTGACACCCTATCTGGCTTTGCATTATTGCGCTTTAGAGAAAAATTGTTACTAGTGCAGAAAGCCATAGCATTTCCGTGCTTAAATAACAAATATATTTTATAAATTTTAAAAAAATATTGTCTACCTTTATGGATTATCCACACTTATACCGGAAGTAAGTATTACAAGTATTTTAAATGATTGATGATCTTATATTTAAGGTACTTTAAATAAATAGGATTTTTGGATTTAATTAGCGTGTCACACTGATAAGCAAAATTAAGCGATTTTTGAGTTATGAACAGTTTAAAATTGGTCTTACTACTTTTTTTATGACAATATACAAAAGCTTGATGCCTAAGTACTAGGGTAGGGTGAGTACCGTGAGTGTCGGGTTTTTTCGGTCTTTAACCCATTTTTTCCCAGTTCCGTTAACGTTGTTTAAGCCCGGAAACAGTTATTGCGTTTTACAGCACCTCTTAGACAACGCATTAGTGCCATCACGTAAGCTATTTAAATAACTACTACCTAAATATGTCTCTTCAGCTGGTGGCAAATTCTCTGCCTACTATGCTACCGAGGAGACAACATTTTTAACCGACTATAGTCACTTAGCGGTTCAAAATAAAAATCATGTATTTTAACATTGGATTTACCTTCCTTTTCCTAATGATAATAACCTAATTATTACATATATAATCTTCCAATCATGAAAAAGTAAAATTTAGATAGTTAAACAATTTAACTAGTAGTCAAATTTATGCGTTAAACCAATTATAATCCAAAGAAATCGGTATTTAGACGGGTACGGTTGACTTGTTATGACGACTTGATTTATATGATTTGTGTCAAAGATATCACCATGTCCTGTTATTTAATAACAATTTTATCGCGGTTAATACCGGCCTCCAAGTAAATGGATAACCCCGGGTCCAGCCAATCCGATTATACGTGTTTCACCCTTGTTGGGGATGGTCGCACCGAATGTAGGCCGTAAACACCCTTGACTGCGAAGCAGCCACCTTAAGAACAATTTTAATCAATACAACTGAACGTTAGAAGCAACTAGCGCCACCCCGTCAAGTAATTTCAAACCAACCAATCTCAGTATCTCAGTAATTTTAATGGGCGATAGTGGAGCTTAAAACAAGTCGAAAAGCTCATATAACATATCTGTTAAAACTTGACAGATTTTTGTCTAAACGATGTCAAAGTTTGAACTTCGAAAGCAATTATTTCTGAAAAGCTGAAACTTTTGTCTTAATCGCTTATCAGTAGATTCATTTGCTAATAAAATAAACATTTTTCAAATGTTTCAATCTACAAATAAAAAAAAATATACTAATAATAATTTTTCCCCCAGTTAAAAATGTAAAAAACAATTGGCAACGGAGCAACCTAGCTAGAAGCCTTGTCCTTTTGTAGTGTTAAACGGCGGCGACATTTTTGGTTGTTTTTAAATCGGGAAAAATGCGGATATGTTATAAATTTACAACTGTAGTGTCCAAGAGTTTTAAAAACGAGATGTGTGCAACGGAGAAATCTTATTCTTTAAGTAAAATAAAAAAGTGCTTTTTTAAAACATAATAATTTGTGCTCTAAAAATGAATATTTAGCCTTTTTTGTGATGAGTATAATTATATTTTAATTACAAATATTACCCAAACAATAATGTATTGTTTTTTACATAAATTTAATTTCAAATTAAATATTAAAATAAATTGCAAAAAGTAATTTTTATTATTTATATATAAATAAACATCTCCTTAAAAAAAGTGTAAATATGCAAAACTCGCAAAAAACGTCGACTCGCTTCTATGAAACAGGCGCGGTGTTGCCAATTTTTTTAAACTTTGAAAGGCCATATTTCGAAAACAGTAAACTTTTTACCCATATGTTTTTGGCTTTTTCGCCCATTAAAAGCGTGAGCATCATACTTTTTACACCCTGTATATACACATATATTATTTTGTTGCAGAGGTTTACATATTTACTAATCACGTGTACTTTTCTTGTTAATTATTATGAAAGATTTTGACTCTTACAGCAAAAATAAGAACAACCAAAATACTTAAGAACAACTTCCAGGTCTGGTAACATATTTTTTTTTGGAATCCTATTTTTGACTATACGTCCTTAAAGTACAGGCTTCAAATTATAATATATATTTTTAAAAGAAAGAGGCTACCTGCTTTACTTTTATTATATTAAATTTAACTACATGTTCTTGTATAATGGTAAAATCAGATAAAAATTTTAAAAAATGTTTATTTAACTACAAACTCAATTTGCATTCAAAATGAGTAGCAGCTATTGAATAATGCTTCCAACGTGATTACACGTTGGATACTTTAATACAAATTTGCAATTTTTCTGTTTGCTGTAACATTTTAATTGCTCTCACCTATTTTGAAGCTAATAAAAAATCAAAAAATATTTAAAATTATAATAAATTTAATTAATTAAATTTAATTTTCAAAAAACTGTGGTCTACTGTGTTTTGTAATTTTGTATTTTCATAGAAAAATAGATTAAACCAGCGCTGATTTATTCTATTAAAAAACCGAATTTTGAAAACTCTTACTCTTATTTTTTACCCAAACTAACTGTCATAGTGCTTGTTTTTGAATGAAATATGTAATTGGACTTTATTAGTATGCCTTAATTAATCAATTCACATTTTTTGTGCAAAGTACTTAAAGTTTTGTAGTTTCTTTTATATCGTTTATTAATTTTTAATTTAGAATCCCAAATTAAAGTATTTGTTGACTACAAGTTGATATTTAAAATATGAGATTTTGCCATACTGCCAAAGTATTTGATTAAAAGAATTATTTAGCATTTTTTTATTTAGAAATGGATAGGTGCACCTTAAATGGTGACACCCTTTTAAAAAAAAGTGCATATCGATTGCGATATCAAGTTGTGATTAATTACACATTATAGAGAATTTATTGTTTGGTTTACAATCGTTTTCTTAACTTGTAGCATAACTGCTTTCTGGGTTACTAAAACATATAAAAAGATGCGTGTCATGCTCTAAAGGAATTCTCAACTTTATTCGAGCCTCGGAGCTCGGTTGGTTGAGAGATGTAGCTTATATTTGGCCGTCATCGGTGATATGGAATCTCTCCAATGCAATGTGTTCATTCCATTTCCAATAGTTTTAATTCATCGCTGGCGAACACCCTAGTTGATACATATGGTAGTTATAAGAGGTGAGAGTGGCAAGTTTTTTTCAGGCAAAGGCCGTCCGATGATAAGCCTGAAAATATGTCGGGTGGGTAGGTATTCATATAACCAAACAAAATCTTAAAAAGCTAACACCAAGATAGATATAATGGGGGTGTCAGACAGGAGTAAAAATTTGGGTGAACGGCCGTCATCGATAATATGACAGTTTTTCATT
The DNA here is from genome assembly GCA_019359885.1 of Listronotus oregonensis. Lineage (NCBI taxonomy): Eukaryota > Metazoa > Arthropoda > Insecta > Coleoptera > Curculionidae > Listronotus > Listronotus oregonensis. The sequence goes on along the minus strand of JAHBCN010004225.1, from coordinate 47,246 downwards.
GCAATGTATCCATCGCCTTTTGGGATTTTGATTGTACCTACTTACCCTACACATTTCGAGGTCAATCGTTAACACCCTTCACCTGAAAAGATTTGCTTCCTTTTACCCCTTATATCTACCCCCTGTATCCACTAGGATGTCTGCCTACGAGGGATTGTAACTATTGGCATGGAATGACCATATTGCAATGAGAAATGCTATAGCACCGATGTCGGCCTTTTACTCAAATATTTATCTCTGTCCGCCACCCCTTTGTATCTACCCACGTGCCCGCATTTTGGGATTTTGTTTGGTTTTATGAATATCTACTAACTCACCTGACCTATTTTGAAGCATATCAGCTACTTTCACTCCCTATCACTACCCCATGTATCCAGTAGGATTTCAGCCTGTGAGGGATTGTAACTATTATAAAATGAACACATTGCAATGGCGGAATGCCATATCACCGATGACGGCCCAATCTCGGCTCTGTCTCCAGTACTATTTTGCACCAAGTCACTTTTTAAAGCCTTTTATTAGAAAATGTTAAAATATTTAAATTCGGTCGAGAGTTATGTCGTTTGTCCCTAGTTGACGCACTCTGTAGACTAACCTATTTAAATGAAAACGCTTAAAGCTACTTTGGCTCTATAATTCATGACGATATGTTTGGATTTTGAACAAAAAAAACACTTTACTTAGGGTAAAGTGGTTTTTTTGTTTAATATTTGGCAAACATTTTCGTGGTATTTTTGCTTTAATTTTTTTATGAATACTAACTAACCAGAATAAATAATATTAAATTTTACTTTAAAAAACTAAAAAAAATGCTCTTATAGCAAACCGAACTTAAAAATTGAAAATAATTCAATTATAGTAAAAAAAGCGTGGGGTAAATTAGTTTGGTTTGCTATAAAAGCGTGTTTTTTTAGTTCTTTTAAAACTATAATTTATTTGTTTATTTTTAGTTCAAAAATCACTCCAGAATTTGCAAATGTGCAAGTATTGTCATTTTAAGATGGTGTTATTTTATTTTATTTTCATTTCGATGATTCTAGTAAGAACATTAGAAGGAAGTTATGAAATAATAGTCCGGGAGGCCACCGCAAAAACCAAGCCTATAAGAGAACCCCAAGAAATATTTTGTTTTTACATTACTATGAACAATAGTTAATTCAAAGCCGGGGTCTGGTGCCTTTTAGGTACCATCGATTTTTAAATTTTTTCAAATTTCCACATAAAGCTTACCTTCTCTAGAGTAGTTTTCGATAAAATTTTTTTTGGATGAACAAGGTTTTAATTTTTTATTTCGATTTAAAAATTTAAAATTACCATTGATTTTCCCCATATAATGCGAAAACTCCCCTTGATGGCAAGAAACGTCTAGAAAATATTTTTGAGGTTAAATTTAAATATCTAAATGAAAGTGTGTAGTGGTTGCCAAATCGGAGTCTTTTCGGCAATTCTCTTGACAGTTGCCTAAACTCCGATTTTAACCAAATTTGGTATACAAGGGTTTTTTGGGGCGCTAATCATAAATCTAAAATCATTTTTTTTGCCAACGTTTCGTTTTCGAGTATCCATCATCAAAATTGAAAAACAAACTAAGCTTATTTTGACTATTCTTCTTTTTTTGCATAGAATTTTTGATTTATACACTGTATTGGTAATCAATATTTTATAAACACCTTTTAAAAGCTTGTTTTACCTTGCTTAGGAAGCAACCATGTATACACTAGGGATTTTGTCAGCAAATATGACTACGACCTTTAACATTAAAACTTCGTAATTTAATAAAAAAAAAAGGCGAAAATAACTGAAAAAAAGAAAATTATAAGTTGTTTATAAATTACTGTGGGCCAATTTAGTGTAAAAAGATAAAAAAAAAAAGGACATATTGATAATGTTTATTTACTTTGATGTGATTCTCAATGAATTGAAAAATATTCTTTTTAATTCGTGAACACCAAATTTTTCAAAATCGAAGAGCAATACAATTAGCATTTCTTTCTAAAGTTCCTTATTAAGTTAAATAATTGGGAAAATAAAGCCTTTGTAACCAAATAACCTGACATTTTAGACAAATTCAAACCTGTTTGGTGCCTGTTAGTTTGTTATTAGAATTTTATTTTCCAATTAATTTCAGACGTGAAACTTGCGACCAAATTTTAAAAATTTTAGAATTCGTTTTTACAGGAATAATTAACCACCAAAATTTTTTTCAAAATCGATTTTTAAAAGAACTTCGATTATACCAAATTTAAGTTGAATTCTTACCTAAATAGGCCAGACCCCAAACCGTACTCTCCTACTCACGGGTTTAAATTGCATTTTTTTTAACTCTTAAAAAATCTGATGAATTGGTTTTTAATATAACTCGAAAACTATGATTTTAGAAAAAAAAAGGTATATAATTAAAATGAAGGTCTAATAACTTTGTTAGTTCCTTTTAAAAAATTTGTAAAGCCCTTTTAGTTTTGAGATGTTAACGATTTAAATTAAAAATAAAAACGCAAATATCTTAAAAAGTAATGAGTTCGAAAAAATATAATAGGCAAAAAATATGCCTTTTTGCAAGTTCTATAAAGAGTATATACATATTTCTAATAAAATTAGTATTAAATGTGATTTAAAAAAATGATTTTGCCTTAAATATTTCGTTATAACAATATTTTTTCTGGTACAAGTAAGTAACCAGCACCGATTCATTTAAAAATTAATTAAAATGTTCTATTCATTAAATAAAACAAACTATATCATTGCCTCAAGGCAATGAAGGATAACCCGGTGGCGCGGATATTTAATTTGATTTTTTGGTCTTAACTGTACCCATTACTCCAACCAACTACTTGAAACTTTAGAAAATTTTAATCATAATATTAAAATATTTTTTTTTATGTGGTTTATTTAGTATTAAACTTTAAAAACATTTCTTATTAGCTATCTACTTCTTCTAGGCTTAAAGCCATTTTATTAAATTATGATATTTATTCATTTATTTACCACTTTAAAATATAATTAAATTAAAGTTTAAACATTAGTTCAACTAAAAAATAATTAATAAACTATTAAAAAAAACATGTTAAAAATATCATTAAAATTTTCTCAAGATCCTTCTGAACGAGTGACTGTCTTTATAAATTAATAATATTATTATTAAAATCGATAATACAAATATTTAAACAATAAGCTATACACATAGAAGCATAGAAGATCGAGAAATGTTAACCTCTACAGGATTAACACAATTAGGAGGTCTTATTATTTTTTTTTAATTAAATTAAATTAATAATTTATTTTAGTTAAAGTTTCAAATGGATAGGTATGACTAAAGTTATTGGACCAAAAAAAATTAAATAATATATCCTTGCCACTAGGTTATTCCCCATTGCCCCGAAGCGCATGTGTTTTAGTTTGTTTGATTTAATAAATAAAACATGTTAAATAAATTTTTAAATGGATCGGAGCTGGTATACTTACTTGTACCAATAAAATATTGTTATTAGCAAAATTTTTAATGACCAAACTAACTTTTTTGCTTATATCTCCTTTATTACTTATTTTATTAAAAATGTGAATATTACTATTTTTATGGAGATAATTAAAAGGCATATTTTTTGCCCATTAAATTTTATCGTAACTCGAAAACTATTGATTTTAGAAAAAAAAGGTATATAATTAAAATGAACGGTCTAATAAAACTTTGTTAGTTCTTTTTAAAAAAATTTTGTAGCCCTTTTAGTTTTTGAGATGTTAACGATTTAAATTAAAAATAAAAACGCAAATATCTTAAAAAGTAATAGAGTTGCGAAAAAATATAATAGGCAAAAAATATGCCTTTTTGCAAGTTCTATAAAAAGAGTATATACATATTTCTAATAAAATTAGTATTAAATGTGATTTAAACAAAAAAGTGATTTTGGCCCTTAAATATTTCGCTTATAACAATATTTTTTCTGGTACAAGTAAGTATACCAGCACCGATTCATTTAAAAATTAATTCAAAATGTTCTATTCATTAAATAAAACAAACTAATATACATATGCCTCAAGGCAATGAGGATAACCCGGTAGCGCGGATATTTAATTTGATTTTTTTTTGGTCTAATAACTGTACCCATTACTACCAACCAACTACTTGAAACTTTAGAAAATTTTAATCATAATATTAAAATATTTTTTTTTATGTGGTTTATTTAGTATTAAACTTTAAAAACATTTCTCTTATTAGGCTATCTACTTCTTCTAGGCTTAAAGCCATTTTTATTTAAATTATGATATTTATTCATTTATTTACCACTTTAAAATATAATTAAATTAAAGTTTAAACATTAGTTCAACTAAAAAATAATTAATAAACTATTAAAAAAAACATGTTAAAAATATCATTAAAATTTTCTCAATCTTTAAGTTAAGTATTTGAGTTTTATTATAAATTTAAATCGAATTAAAATTCTAAAAACTAAAGGCTACCATATGAAATTAAAAACTGACGTAAGTTTATTAGACCTTAATTTGACTATATACTATTTTTCAGAGTCGTTAATAAACTTATTTTTTCAGATTATTTTAAAGGTAAAATATGCAATTTAAATGATGAGCTGATGAACAAATGTGTGGCTAAAAATTATCAATAGTTCATAGTAATATATAAAAAAATGTTTCATGCCGGTTTTCTTATGTGCTTAATTTTTCTGGTTTGGCCATCAACTATAATTAATTGTCATTAGGTCGAACCTGTATACAAATTTTCAAGTAACCAGATTTTCTGAAATTGGTAAAAACTATGAAGAAAGATTCACGTTATAGATACAGATAAGCTAATTAAGCGCGGTAAAAACATTTTTTGTTTCTAAAGCTATAATCAATTTTAGGTAGTTATTTACGGTTAATATAAACTATTTTAACTATACATACAAAATTTATTTTTAAGTGTAATCTGAAATTAAATCAACACATTTATTATAGGACTATAACACAAATTGAATCTTGAATATAAATAATGTCGCTATATGGGATTAATCAAACATCATTTTTAAATCATTTTACTTTCTTAAAAGTAGTAGTTTTTATCTATTTTATATTTTTATAAAACAATTATTATTTTATACTTGCGAGCTTGATGTGCATAGTGTTATTTCATAATAATAATATGGCCAATGCCCATTATGTTTTTCTTTTTTAAAACTTAATTTTTCGTGGCCCTCAGATTAATTGTATTGCATTTAAATTTTAACCAATTATTCAAATTTGTGACATTTTAAATTTCAAGTTAACTCAAAATTAAAGGCCGTTACATAGATACAGATGAAGCTAATAAAAGCGCGGTAAAAACATTTCTGTGTGTATCTAAAGCTATAATCATTTTAGGTAGTTATTTAGGTTAATATAAACTTTTTTTTTAATCTATACATACAAAATTATTTTAAAAGTGCATCTCGGTAATACAAATCCAACACATTTATTATGGGACTATAACACAAATTGAATCTTGAATATCAAATAATGTCGCTATATGGGATTAATCAAACATCTTTTTAGATCATTTTACTTTCTTAAAAGTGTGTATTTTTTATCTATTATTATATTTTTATTATACCAATTATTTATTTTATATTACCAACTTTCTTTGCATAGTGTTATTTCATAATAATAATATGGCCACAATGCCCTTTATGTTTTTCTTTAAAAAAAAAACTGATAGGTTTTTTATTGCGTACTCGTCCGGTATTAGCTGTTTTGCATTTAAATTTTTTAACAAGTTTATTTAAATTTGTGGAGCATTTTAAATTTACAAGTTAACTCAAAATTTGCAACTTTTTATGAAGTATCCAACGTTCGTGTAATCAAGTTTTGAAGAGCATTGAATAGCCGCTCTTCATTCTGAATATAAATTGACTTCGTGTTTGGATAAATAATTTATTTTTCCCCTTTTTAGGTGATTTCCATCGCATTCGAAGAGCAAGCGGCAAAATTTAATACCGAAACTAGTTTGAGTCACGTTTTCGTGGTAAAAATATTTTAGTGCTCAAGCGTTTTTTAGATTTTATATACAAAGACCTTTTTATTGCCTGTAAAATGCTTTAAAAAACATTTATCACGAATGAAAACAGTTTTAGCACGCCAAAAGTGTTAAATATAAAATATTGAAGTTTTGTGTGCAAAGTAACAAAAGTACACGTACAATAAAAATATGTTTTTATTTGATTCGTTTTTTACGAAATCTGAGTAAAGCTAGCAGCTACGTAATTGTCATTGTATTACTAGAATATAAGGTAAAGAAAATACAGTGAAAACCATTTATTAAATAAGTGAAACTTATGTTTTTTTTAAAGTAGATGGTAAAAAGGATACGTTGTTTTTCCAACATATTTTCCCGTTTATACAAAATACACCATTAAGCAAAAATCTATTAATAAAATCTGACCACAAACATTATTTTAAGAAAAAGTAACTTTCTGCTTCCTCTATTTAATTTTTTAATTAAAAATGGAAATCTTAAACTAGAGCAAGTTTAATTTTTATTCAAAAAATAAAGACAAAATATTATTTTAAATATATTTTTAAATAAAACTTAATATATTTAACTAATAATATAATTTTAAAATTCCTTGACCCCAGAAACCTTGATATTGAGATATTTATTACATTTTAATTTTATTCCTTAACTTCCTTATTACAATCCCTATTGGTTTGTAAACTAATTTGTTTATAAAGCTAACGTATTTTAATTTTATAGTAAGTAGAAAAGCAGTTCCTATTTCTTTCCTTAAAGCGAAATCGATTAATAATAATTTACGTTATAAGTCCGGTAGGTTACTTGTTACAGTACGAGTTAGACATTATGGACGAGGCGACGCTAGGAGCAGAGTCAATAATGTCTCAACTTCTTCTTCTTTCTAATGTGCCTAATCTTCCATTATCTTGTATACCAATTCTCTCATTACTCTTGTTTCTTCTACGAGTCTGTATAACCCTGGTCCTTCTAGATGTTTTAGCCTTCCTTCAGTGGCGTAGTCAGGTGGGGGCCAGGGGGGGCGACTGCCCCCCCGCCCCTCTAGACCAGCGCCCCTGCGCCCAAACAAACCTACCGTATATAAAACAGGTATTATTTACAACATACTATGCTGTGCTTTAAACATTTTTTACTTGCTGGTGTAATTTTAGAAGTCATATTTTAAAATAATAATTGTCCACACTTTTGTTAATAATTTTTCTGTTCCACAGTGTCAGCGGAGCGGTTATTCTCTTCAAAAGCAGTAACACCGCGGAAAAAGCCGCTGAGCGCGGCGTCCGTTTGTGGCGGCATTTCTTTTTATTGTGTCGGTATTGGATATATTCCAGAATTGTTTACTTTATTTTTTAATATTGCAAATCGGCAGATTTCAAACGTATGTTATTTATTTCTGGTACTCATATTCTCCTCTTTGTGGTGTTATTTAGTCGTTTATTGTCTATGCAAGGGTAAACTTGTTAAGAGTAAAAATGGATAAAAAGAAAAAAAAGTCAGGTGCTGAGTTCAGGAAGGAAAATCGTGAAAAAAAAATGATATTAGCGCAACACACAGCCAAAAATTACAAGATTTTTTCAGAAAAACTGCTGGGTAAGAACATTTTTTTTTGTCATTATTTTTCCTTTCTGGCCTAAAGTTTCAAATATAGATTTGTTTGTTTATTGTTGTGTGTTTTTTTAATAAAAATGTTTTAAGAAATAGAGCGCCCCTTTAAACGTTGGCCCCCCCCGCCCTAAAAGGTTGACTACGCCACTGCCTTCCTTTTGCTTTTATTATAATGTACAAAGTTTTAAATAATGAAAAAGATAAAAATAAACAAAAACATCGGTAATGAATACAAAAATTGCATCGAAACAAGCACACTATGGAATTATGGCAAGTCCTTATAATCAAATCTTTGTGTGCCATAAAAATAGTATACAGGGTGTTACTTAATGGTATGTCATAATTTGAAGGAGGCATTCCTGGATCGATTTTAAGTCGAAAAGTTCATATAAACGTGGGCCCTAAAATGCTTAGTTATTAAGATACAGGGTGTTAAAGTTTTATTTTATTTTCACTTTTTATTACATTTTTCAAAGACGGTTTGAGATATTGAACTGAATTTTGGCACAGGATATTATGGCATAAAAACACACTTTTCAGATGTTCATTTAATTTTTTTTTGCAATCAGTGGCGTAGCTATGACGAATTTTCAAAACAATTTTACAAAAAAAATAGTACGCCATTGACTTGGGAAAAAATTATGGTTTTATAATAATTATCAATCAATTATAAACAAAAATCCCTCTTTCATTTTGCCGTAAAACTTACCGTTTGGGAGAAATCGTTAATTAAAAATGTCTTATGTACCCAAATTGCATCTTGAAAATTATTATTGAAATAAATCAAGATAGCTTTGCTCGTTGCCAGCGATTGTTGTTTTGTTGTTGTAAACATTATGACACTGACGTTAATTATCATTCTTGACAGTTTGTATTTATTTCTCCTTCGATCTTAAAACGCGCATTTTGCTAGTTAAAAAAAATGGTAAATTATTCTAATTTGGAAATGACACAAATGCATTTCCTTTATGGTCTAGCTAATGGTAATGCTGTGGAGTCGCGGCGTTTGTATCAAGAAAGGTATCCTAATCGCGCTCTCCCAGATAGACGAACATTTATAAACATTCATCGTCGTCTGACTGAATCTGGCAGTTTTAAAGCTAATATTTCCGAGGGAAGGCCCCGTACAGTTAGAACACCGGCAGTGGAGGAGGCTGTCCTGCATGCAGTCGAAGAGGATCCACCCACAAGTACGCGAAAAATAGGTATGGCATTAAACATCTGCTACAAGACGGTATGGGAGATTTTAAGAGATTCTTTGTTATATCCTTTTCACATACAAAGGGTTCAGGCATTGCTTCCTAGAGATTATGAACCACGTACGCAATTTTGTAGATGGTATCTCAAAAAGTAACAGAAAATCCTCATTTTGATGCCAAAATATTGTTTACGGACGAAGCAAATTTTTCAAGAAATGCAATAACCAATTTCCATAACAATCATTACTGGGCCCAGGAAACCCTCATGCGATTACAGAGACACATTTTCAGGAACAATTTTCACTGAACGTTTGGATCGGTATCGTATCCGACCATTTAATTGGACCATTTTTTTTTTACCAGGACGCCTTAACGGACAGGATTATTGTAATTTTCTCCAAAATGATTTGCCTTTGCTTCTTGAAAATGTTCCTCTTCAGTTACGGCAACAACTTTGGTTTATGCATGATGGCGCTCCCGCCCACTTTAGCATATTGGCTCGTGAGCATTTAAATAGAGCCTACCAAAATCATTGGATAGGCCGTGGAGGACCACAATTTTGGCCACCTAGATCGCCTGACCTGAACAGCCTAGATTTTTATTTGTGGGGACACCTAAAAACATTAGTTTATCATACACCAATTGTGACATTAGAAGAACTCAGAAATAGAATTATTGACGGATGTGAAACTATCCGAAACACAATGGAATTTTGAAAGGGTTCGTAATTCAATGAGAAGAAGAGCAGAAGTCTGCATAGAGGCGAGGTGGTCATTTCCAACATTTTTTGTAAATTATGTATGTATTGTATTTAATTGTTATTGCTTTTTGTTCATAGTGTGTAAGAAAATAGCTTAAAAATAAATATTTGAAAAATGTATTTAAAATTGAAAATAAAAGTTTAACACAATCAAGAATGATAATTAACGTCAGTGTCATAATGTTTACAACAACAAAACAACAATCGCTGGCAACGAGCAAAGCTAACTTGATTTATTTCAATAATAATTTTCAAGATATTTGGGTACATAAGACATTTTTTAATTAACGTTTTCCCAAACGGTAGTTTACGGCAAAATAAGAATTTTTGTTTATAATTGATTGATAATTATTATAAAACCATAATTTTTTCCCAGTTGGCGTAGTATTTTTTGTAAAATTGTTTTGAAAATTCGTCATAGCTACGCCACTGGTTGCAAAAAATTAAATGAACATCTGAAAAGTGTTTTTATGCCATAATATCCTGTGCCAAATTCAGTTCAATATCTCAAACCGTCTTTGAAAATTATTAAAATGAAAATAAAATAAAACTTTAACACCCTGTATCTTAATAACTAAGCATTTTTGGGCCCACGTTTATATGAACTTTTCGACTTAAATGGAATCCTCCTTCAAATTATGACATACCATTAAGTAACACCCTGTATATAGAGGGAAATGTAGTAACGTCAGAAATATCCTCAATATTTTATTAATCGCTTTTTAGGTTCAGTTACTTATCATTTTGTAAAAAATACAACCGTTAATTGATTGTAATGCCGTTTTATTTAAAAGTATCGTTCAGTTATAAAACAGTTACTTGCGTTGAATCGTAAAATATTAGTAGGACCTAAATGGTCAGTTATTAATTAGAGATTTCTTATTTTTAATTTTGAAAAAGGTCTTTCACTGCTATTAACAAATGCAAAAATAAATATATAAAATGTAAAAATATATTGGTAATAACTATAAAGAATATTAAAGTTACGTCACAGTTTTTCAGAAAGCACATTTTTTCCATATTTTATTAATGTGATTGTTATTTAAGTTTTCTTATAAAAATTCTAAGCGTGTAGAATTACCGTTGCAAGTTTCGCCAGTTTATTTTTGTTTTTTCTTATTATTCAAGTCATTTTGTAGAAAAATATATTTATTTTACATGCACCACTTCGCATTTACCAATTTTTTTTTATGGAATACAATTTTTCTTTCCATGTCAGAAAAGCACGTATTTATCTTTCTATCATCTACATAGAGTCCTCCATATTAGACAAAAGGCACAAAAAGTGGATTTTTTTATAAATTAGTGCTATTATTTATCTTTACAAGTTTTACTTTTTGTTATATTACGACAGATACTTTCTTATTTTTTATTAGAGCATTATATTTTATTTTTTTAAAATATTACTTTTGTTTTTCGTTTTGTATTAATGAAAGTTTAAATATTTTTAGTTATTTTTTAATCTGTCATAATTAATATTAATAAGTCTTATCCATTTTTTTTATTTAACGAATTATTACGAATTAAAAAAACTATGTTTTGTTCATAGGCGCCACCAAACGCGTCAATAACGAACATCTTTTGCCGCTATACTTGGTTTGACCGCAGCAGTGTCCGCCTTGCCGGTTTGGTATCTACTGTGCGCGGCAATAATAACGAGCGTGCAGCGTACAGTATTTTTTATCTTTTATATCATAAGCGCAGAGCCACCCGCGTTGTATCCTTTTAACTGTTAGAGGGGAATTAATAGTTATCCCAAAATATTCATAAATTTTGTCAACAATAAGTTTTGCTTAATCTTAAGGTCCTACACATGGCGGCCGTATTCTGTCATCTGTTATATCTCGAAACCTCGTGACTAGGGAAATTTATGATGACGTCATTGTAACTTGAGTTTTTTAAACTATCATTCCAATTACGAGTATTTAAATCGTCGATCGGCTGTCAACTGCGACCTGTCAACTGTTAACTGTCATATCTTGGGAACCCATGACTTAAAAGTGATCTGTAAAGCTTAGGATTCGTAGCCTAAGCTCTTAAATTAATCAGCATTAGAACCGTTTTTTCGTCGAAAAGTGTTCGAGAGTTATAGACTAAAATCGGAATTTAACTTCGATGATGATTAAAATTAAAACGTTGTTTAATATTATAAAGCTGAAGCATACAAATTGACTGGTAAATATATTATTTAAATGTACTGTTAAATGCCCTTTGGCCAAGATGTGAGGTTATGTAAATGACATAAAAAAAATAGCAGACTTGGTATAAAATTCATTAAAAATTACTACTGTACAGGTGGTAACGTAAAATCATGGTCTAAAACTGATAAAATACGTATTAAAGCTATACAAATTTTGTTAAATGCAATCGTTGTCAAAAGCTGATGATTATTGAAAACATAGTAAATTCGTAGATAGTTAAAAGGATTTTTGTAACAGTGTATTAAGGCCTTATTAATTAAAAATGTAATACCAGTTAGTTGAAAAAAATACAGTTAGGTTAAGGAGACATTTTAATAATAAATACATAATTCAGAAGTACACAGTATACAAAAACATTTTGCTAATTTTTTAAAGTAGTTTAACTAGACGAGTTTGAAATAGACGTTTTAATAATTATTTAGGCACATCATCAGATATGTCTAAAGACATTGTTTGTCTTTAACGGTAAACATGTAATACGGGGGTATGCATTGCAAATGCCTTTTTTATTATTTTAGGTACATGATCAAAGATTTTATTACAAAATTAACGTTTTAGTAATTATTTTAAACCCTTCATCAGTAGTTTTATTAGATTATATTATGCATAAGGTCAGAGAGGCTTTAATGAAAAATGTTTAACTGTATATTGAAATTTTGTTGGAGAAAAGTAAATAAACACGATACAATCATATAAATGATTCAAATTAAACAGAATAAAAATACCCCGAAGTTTCGTACCAACACTGAAACCTCTGCAATCTAATACAACAACTTAATTACATCATTATAAAACTTAAACAATAAAAAATGTCAATAATTAGAAAACTCATCCTTAAGTTGCAATTTAAACTCCTTCCTCCTTCCTAATTTAGTTTAAGTATTCTGAAGATAGGTCTCAATAAAAAAATAAACGTTAATATATAAATAAATCAATCTTTTATTATGACCGAAATACCAAAAAAAATATCATTAATTATAAATACAACGGTCAAGAAAACAATAATTCGTTCTTTTATAACTGTACGACATAAATTATTTAGGCCCAAATACCTTAATTATCTGAGAATACTTTGGATTAGAAACAGGTAGTTAGGTTAGAAGCTTGTAAACCTGATCAATAAAATTACTTTATACTCTTAGGCCCTTACGTGGACCTTTTAAGTTTGTGTGCGTGTTAGATCTCTCCTTTTTAAACCAACTTTATACTCGTACTTAATTACTAAACTTGGATAGTTCCATACCGTCTTACGAAAACACCTGAGGTTAATATGGGCTAAGTCCTAATTAAGATAATATCTAAAGTATAAAGTTTGTCCTTTTTATATTTAAAAAATATCTAAAACTTGTACTTTCTTCTACTAAGATTCAAATCACTAATTTTTTTAGGAGCGTTTTATAGAGACAAAACCAGGACTTATATTATTATCTGGTTATTTTTAAATGTTTTAATAACTTTTATATTAAATATTTTGCTTAAAAAATAAATGGACCATTTATATATACAAGGAGTTTTTATAAACATGATCTAAAATATATTTCCTAAAGTGACATACTCTTCTAAACAAAAATTATTCCTAGCAGAGGGGTAAATTACAAGATTGACGCTTTAACGAAATAAAAAAGCCCTGGGACATCCGGCCTATAGCGTAGGCATCGCGTACCCTTTCAAAAGCAGAAAAATCGTACACTTAGGTAAATAAAGAGGGGGCAGAAATTATTTTTTGTCTAAAGAAGTTTTTTTGGTCTTTACTGTGACAATAGAGCCTTAGTAAATATTTTTGTTTAAAAAAAGGTATCTCTTTGTATGCTGCTAGTAGACACCAAAGGAGAAGCAATATTTTAATTACCTTTAATTACAATATAAAATATATTAAACCAGAAAAAATATTACCGATGTCTTATCACGTTTACCGCTTAATTCTAAAAAAGGGAAAAATATGACTATTAACATATTTTTTATTTAAAGGAAAATTTACGTATAGATTATAAAAAAAATGCGGCATTTACAAAAAAGACCCCATTCTTAATATTATTTATGGATATTGTTTTCATGGGTGGCCAAAAAAAAAAACATAATTTGGATAAATTTAATTTTTTCTATTTAAAACGCGATGAGCTGGAACACTATACTTTTTCAAACAAACAAAAACTTTTAATATACTCTATAAATCAAAATATGGCGTCAGTTGTGAATAACATTGGTTGTCATAGTACCGTGAAAACAGATGTCAACCAGCAATTTTTATGTCAGGCAAAGCACACTATTATTTTTATACACTATCTTATAAGGTCACATGATTGTGAAAGATAACTTTTTTTTCTTCAGATAAATGAAATTTATTAATAATTTAATTTTTTTGATATTGACAATTATTAAAGGTCGACTTTTTAAAACTTAGATATGTTAGACAGTGCTTATTGACTCTTAAAGACGTGTATACGTGCGTTTGATGCTACTATGTAGAGGTCATCGAGCCCGTGACTAATAACCCGTGAGTAATGGATCATTACTCACTGGTAGATAATAATGTTATTATCTATTCAAAAGAAGTTTATAATAAGCATATTATTAAACAGTCGTAGAAAAAAATCTTTATTTTTTAGGGGTACGGGAGTTTTAATATAGGGCTGTGATTATTATATATGGTTATGGTGGTGTTTATTCGAGGCGAAATAGTAAAATTGCGTTGTATAGTGAATTAATATATTGTAAAATTACTGCTTACCTTTACAATTTTCCGAACATCTGGAACATGGTTGTATTCTTTGGGGTTACCGTGTCGTTGTCCCAGAAAAATTAAAATTATTTTTGCTTAGTAAAATTTATTTAAGTCACATAAGTATAAACAAATGTAAGACTATGACCCGGGCGTACTTTTGGTGGCCTAAAATTGCCGTAGATGTTGAGAAAATATATATAAAGAGTAAAACTTGCAACTCTCTGTCGATTAATGCCCCGAAAGTGCCTTTGCCCATGGTTTTTAGAAAATACACTCTGGAGTCGACTTCATTTAGATTCCATGAGACCATTTCATGAAAACAAATATTTTATAGTTATCGATGCTTACAGTAAATGGCCCACATTTTATAAAATGAATTGCAAAGGTGCTAAGAATGTCATAAAAATTTTAACATCTATTTTCTAATTTTGCTGTACCAACAAAAATGAATGATGTTAAAACTGTAGTTTTTAAAATGAAATGGCATTAAACAATTATATTTTCCTTTAAAACACGCACAAGGTATAATGGTCAAGTAAAAAATAGTGTCAAGACACTCAAAAACCCTCTTAAAAAAGCAATAGTAGATAAAAAAAAATTGTACAGATTTTTGACACAATATTTGTTTGACTATAGAAATACGCCCCATTGCATAACAGGTCTCATTCCTGCTCAGTGCATGTTTAAAAGGCAGCTACGTAGTAGACTAAACTTATTAAGACCAGATTGACAGCCAAAAAGAAAAAATTGGGGCAGAACGTAAATATTTTAATTTAGTGATTAAATTTTTTTAAAGATATCTCTCAGATAATCCTAGCTGACTAGGGAGGGAAATAATACAGCAAAACGTCTTAGTAATATTTAACGTCAAGACTAGAAAGGGAAAAGAATATAGGATGGGTACAAATTCATAAATAAAACCTACAAACGTAATTTATAACTTCAAAAATACTATGGGCAAAACGTAAAAAATAATATTAAGACATTAAAAACTTTTTCTGTATCGAAAATACTTTAATGTACGATTGACCAATAAAGCGCTATTTAGAGAAGAATTTTGCGTCCATAAAGTAGCACTTTATTGTACTAGTAAAATAAAGTTATTTTATTTTACTAGTAAAATAAACTAATTGTCACTGTCAATAACAAATGGTCAAACAACAAGTTTTAAAATTTTATTAAATATTTAACAACAAATTAATACCCAATTAAACAAATTTTAATACTTCGAAAAGTTGGTTCTAAAGTAAGCTAACAGTCCTTCTCCATCGGTCTTCTGCAATTTTTTTTCATTACACCACTGTCTGTACGCTTTGTATGTCTCTTCGTACAACGTTCTTGACGCAGGTTGTAAGGAGTCCTTAACTGCTGCTGCATCGTCTTTACTTCTTCTAAGACTTTTGAGGTTTACGTTTTGGTTTTTAAAACTATTTTTGTTCTGGATTCTTGTTTTTTAAATAATTTTAGCTATTTTCAGAAGTTTTGGTCGTCAACTAACTTGACATGTTGTGACAACTGCTTGATCACCACTCAAGGTAAAACCCCATACAGATATACTCAAATTTGTATTCCTTTAATTTTAACTACATATAATCCAATCGCAATTATACATAAAATCATGTGAATAAAGCGTACATAAACAGGCTCTATTGACTTAGAGATCGAACGCTGTTAGAACAACACCGATACGTCACGGTTTTATATCAGTTTGCCATATGAGTACGTATCGGTGTTGTTCTTACAGCGTTCGATCTCTATCAATTTATAGCCTCGCTCGCTCAACTAATTTGACATGAACATCTACATCTCATAGCAACTTCTGTGTAAACTGCTTGATCACCTCTTGAGGTAAAACCCTATACAGGTATACTCAAATTTTTAATTTTTTTAAATTTTAACTACATATAATCTAATGGCAATCGTACATAAAATCATGTATTTAACGCTTACATAAACAGGCTTTATTGACTCATCATTTTATAGTTATTATGTAGGACTACATTATAAACAGTTTTTTTATCTTTGTGACAGCTCACGAAGGATTTTTCATATACATATATAATATATGCTAGACATATACATATACATATATGATTCCAAGTACCAGAATACCGTGAGCGCCGGGTTTTCCGATGTTTAACCCATCTTTTTCCCCAGTTGTTTATTATACAGTTTAGCGACCGCAAAATGACCTTTATGTACTGGTAAAATAAAATATTTTTTTATTTTACACTTGTTCAGGACATCCATAAGCCCGTTAGAAACAATTTTTTATATCTTTATTAATTACATACACAACACTAAACTTATAATATTATACCTAATTATAACACAGTTAAAGGTTTTTGACATGCTCATTTTATTATTGTTATTTTTATTATTTTTTTTATTCCAGGATTATTTATGTCAAGCCCTCACACTGACA
Source organism: Listronotus oregonensis (assembly GCA_019359885.1). Lineage (NCBI taxonomy): Eukaryota > Metazoa > Arthropoda > Insecta > Coleoptera > Curculionidae > Listronotus > Listronotus oregonensis. Next base: position 30,339 of record JAHBCN010004225.1, on the reverse strand, counting down.
ACAGCATGTCTGTCACACAGGGATTTTGGAATGTGATGGAATAAAACTTTAAAAGTTATTAGGACTCCGTTTATAATATATTCGTACATAAAATCGTTATACGTACATAAACATGGCTTTATTGGTCTTGTAAGTTTATAGCCTTGCCCGCTTGCTCACTCGGCTATAAAAAAACTTGCCCAATAAAGTCATGCTTTATGTATTTATAACAAAAATAGCTATTATTACAGTACTAATTTTTTTTTCTATATGCAACCAACAGCACTTTCGGTAAGGCTATGAAAAAATTATAAACTTATGTCTTTTTAAATTTTTACCCATCTTTATTATGCCGTTTATCCTTTTTTAATATACTATATAATAAACAGCTTTCTAAAAATTTATTAGTTTTAAAATACCATTCGAAGGGGTGGATTTTTCCCAATTATCCAGAAATGAAAAACCAACATTTAAACTGTACTTGGTTTAATTAATTTTTTCAGTTTCAACGCTATATATAATTTTTACATTTTGTACGGGATTATAAAATGTATAAATCAAATATTCGTTTATTTTCACCCACATTTTTTGATTTTAAAGCTTTCTACCACTTTTGGCACTTTACAACTCACCAATTTTATGAGTTAACTATGTTAACACATTTTCGGAAGTACACAAAAAATGATTTTAAAAACTTGACTTCTAAAATTGATCTGAAGAGAAAAAACCACTATGTAATTTTTTATTTGAATATAAGGAATCATCTTGAGTCTAGGAATTAAATAAAAAAAAAACTGACCTGATCGCAAAAATATAATTTATTGTTTTTGAGAACGATCTGACCTTTTAGAAATGTAAAAAGCTACTGTCTTAAAGATGAAAGATGAAATAGTGCTGGGCAATGTTTTGTTACCTATGTTCGATGTTTTCAACATTGATATTAGAAGTCATAAACATCAATGTCGACATCGATGTTTACCTTTCGATGTTCAGTTTTATAAAAAAGGTTTCAAAATTAATTTTTTTTGCTCCAAAAATAAAATATTATTTTTTTGAGTTCCAGTCGATATCCAACAACATTGCTTTTTCTCGTGGAGGGATTGTGTGTGAATTGTAACACCGCAAATCGTCGCGGCATGCGTATCGACATTCGTTTAATTTAAGGGAATTACCGACCTGGCATAGTATTGTCATAATTACCGACCTGGCATATTTTGTCTTCTCGCTCGAGACTAAAATTCCTATCTTAGTCTGGTGGCAATAAAATTCCTTTAAATATCCTAATTTAGCTTTAAAATTTTTAAAACTGTTACGTGTAAGAGGTACCTCCGTACCAACGAAACGGCTATTTTAAAAAACCGGTACAACAATGACTGCTAAACAAAATAGCTTGCAAGGAAATCGCCTCGAAAGCTTAGATAGCTTGTTTTCTTACAATCCGTCACTTAAAAATCCTGGAATTTCAATTTACTTCTTACTTTTTGTTAAAAAATATTTATTATTTACTGGATGAAAAGCCTGTCTGCGCCAGGCGAGAGACAACATTAAGTAGCCTTTGTCTCCGTAAGACGCCTTCCGTACGGCTAACGGTAAAAAAAAAACTTTCTTGCTCCTATTTTTATCCCGGGGGCGAAATTTAAAAAACGGGCTTCGTTAGGTTCTAGCCACTGCTAAAGACTACCACTGTGCCAAATTTCATGATTTTACCTCAAGCCATAACTTCAGAATCACGTGGACAGACAAATAAATATATATACCTACCTACATATAAATATATCCACATTAGCAAATTATATGGATTTTAGAATATTTTCTTTAAGAGTACTTGTTTATATTTTTTGTTACAGAATTTATTTATTTATTTGATATTTTTCAAAACGTTTTTATCTTTTGTTACAAATTAGTTTTTGAACGATTTTTCATTTAAACTTAAACTTATTATTTTTTTTAAGTATCAATCTTTCAAATTTTAACATCGATGTTTTACAACCGATGTTTACAAGACATCGATTTTTGCTTTCGGTCTTAACATCGATGGTCAACATCGATGTTTGGTGTCGATGTTCCAGCACTAAGATAAGGTGGCGAATTACCCTTCTCAATGCGCGCTACAGGACGATCATGTGACCTGGCTAACCAATTACTGCGTAGACGATCGGGGAGTGACGAAACTTCTTTCGCGTCATTAGCTTAGCGCATCAGCCATGATTTATAGTGTGTTAAAAGAAAATTGGAAAAACGCTTTTTGAAAAGAAAAATAAAGAAACTGGTGCTTTATAATGCAGCCGATAACAACAGGTGAATTTTAAAATTAAAAACAGAAAACACCTTGGGTTTAGTTGATGACATTTTATTTATTTTTTGGAAAGAAATTATGTTCGTTCCCGACTTGTGATTTACATTTTAACGATGTAAAAGAGTTCCTAAAAACGCCTATTTTTATTTGTTTAAGGTCTTGGTATAGCCTATTAAAATATACAATTTATTATTTAAAATATATTCAAAAAAATAAACAACTTTTAAAGTTAAGAAAATTGTTTAGTTTTTCCTTTTAGAACTGCTTCTTTAAATCTCTCTTAAGAATTGTAGTTAATATATTAAAAAAAAATTCCATTACTCTCATAAAATAAGTCCTTTCAAAATGTGCCAGAAAGATGTATATAGTCCGGTCAAATGGGACAAAAAAATAAGAGTAAAGGTACATAAATTTACATCAAGCTGAAAGTGAGTAAAATTGTTTAAAACATAATTAAAAATAACATTTCAAAATTCCTCATCGTTCCGGTACGTGGAAAAAAATTGCGTCGAGATCAAAGGTCAAAAAGGTAATTGTATGCACACGTTTCCAGGCCCTCTCTGAGGTAATGTTCTTAGCGCGTTTTTTCTAACGTGGTTTCCCCAGTAAGCCTATTCCACACGTCTGTTGTGATTATGTTTAATTGGAAACTATTGCATAATAAAGATATTTGCAAGGGTAGGAATTGATAAAAGCGATGGTAATTAAAAAACAGTACAAAAATTTATTCGTCCGATTTTTTTCGTGTCCTTCTTGATCTTTTTTTTCTTAATGTCCTTCTTTTTGTTTATCCTGGGTGTCAGTGAATTGCGTCAATAGCGATGTATCGCATGTCTGTTCGTCAGTATCAAACGAATCCTCTGCTGTTCGTGCATGCCAGAGAACAAAACACTCCCAACTTTTTTCCAACCACGTTTAGCACTGCATCCCATTTTACAGTTGCAAAAAATTGTGTTTAGCAGTGTTTTAGGCGCAGGTTGAAGTAAAATCTGAATTGGTTCTATATATTATCAACCAACTTTCAACCCCAATCTTTTGGATCTAGCTGATAACCAAGCCCCACTTGAACTTGGTAATATACCCGAAAAAGATGTTGATGAGCAGCAACTGAGGTTAAAGGGAGACAAGCTAATTGCACTTGTTTCGAATGTTTTTAACAAAACATGTATTTCGATACTTATTTAAGCAGGTAGTTTTTTAGGAGCTCCGTACATACACTAGCGTATAAATTAAGGAACTGGGTTTCATTTTACCTCATATTCTCATGGTTATACTTATGTATATTTTATATATTATAGGAAATGTACGTTACAATCACCGATAGAAAAATATTTTTACTTATATTACGGCTAGAGAGATGTAATATGTCGCACCCACTTGGCGTAGTTGTCCATTTCGTGAACTGGATGTCCAGTTCGTGAAGTGGAACCAGATAATGTATTGATATTTTATTTCACTATCTGAACAGTTTTTATGTCCAGTTCATGAAATGGATATGTAATTTTTTTTTTCACTTAGAGAAGCGAGCCTATTTTACACCATCTGGACAGAAACATCCTCCAGTTCCTGTACTGTATATTTGGCATTTGTCCGCTTAGTAAAACAATCAGTCATTGGTGTTTAAAATGGCATAAACATTATATTAAACTACCAAAGCAAAAATGTAATATCAAAGATAATTTTTATACGCTTCTTGATTAACATTACACGAAAAAACTAACTACAACTAACCAGAACTAACCAAAAATGTTGGGTCATTGCATTGTACAGTAAATAGATAAATGTCACATATACAGTAAAGGAACTGGATGATTTTTGTGTCCAGATGCTGTAATACCGTCTCGTTTCACCAAGTCGAAAAATGGTATATCCACTTAATGAACTGGACAAAAATATTGTCCAGATGGTTAAATAAAATATTATTACACTATCGGCCGAGTGATGATCGCGTTGTTAAATTTAGCAATGGACTTATCAATTGTTAAAAGTTAACAACGGTTTAGAATGTTTAACAAAATGTCAGATTTTGATAGGTTGCCTACTAAAATCATTGAATAACACTGACAATGACGTTTTGTTAAACATTCTAAACCGTTGTTAACTTTTAACAATTGCTAAGTTCATTGCTAAATTTAACAACGCGATCATCACTCGGCCGTATAATTATGGTTCCACTTCAGGAACTGGACATTCAGTTCATGAAATGGACAATTACGCCATGTGAGTGCGACATATACGTGACGTACTTATGCATACAATGACGCTTAAATTTTTTTGAATCGTTTTATCTCGGGAACGGTGGCTCAAAAAAAAATTAAGGTAATTTTACGATAAAACTTACCCTTTTGAAGGAAATCGCAAAAAACCCATTTTTTTTTACCTTTGACCTCGAGTCAATATTTTTCTACGGACCGGAACAATTATTTTGAATTATGTTTTAAACAATTTTACGCACTTTTTTTGTACATTTATGTACCTTTGAATGTCTAGATTGACCGGAGTAATACAAAAGTTTAAAGTACTTACTAAAAAAATATTGTTATAATAACTATAATTTGTAAGAATGTAAAATATATATTTTTTTATATTTAAACATTACCTTTTATTTTAAGAATAAATGTTTATGTAGAAGAAAAAACAAATAAAGTTTTATTATTATCTTTATGTGTCTCTTTGGAATTTTTAAAACCCCTAATAACAGGATCCTCAACCCTTGCAAACTTGCTTTCTCTATGGCTCTATTCGTAGACGTAAATTTTAACAAGAACCTTTGAAGTTAACGTGCGTGCCACAAGTATTCCGTTTTAACCGAACTTGGCACTTAATTACTGAAACTTGGTAGGCAAATACCATCTGGAAAATAGCTCGCGGTGCAAAGCCCGTGGTAAATTTAAGCAAAACCTTAATAATTTAGTCGTCGGTTGAAAATATTACTTTTATAGTACCAAGAATTACGAAAGTTTAAAAACATTATGTAAATACAGCAACAGAAGTGTTGGCGGAAACATGCCTTTAACGTTTATCAGGTGGTAAAATGTAGCTAGAAAGATTTTATATAGACGTTAAATTACTTAAAGTTAAATAATTTTTTAGGAATCACAAAGACGAAACAACCCATTTTACGGGGGATGATAAATATCTATTTTTTTAATTTTGCTTAGCTAAATTATCGAGAGACAAAATATATTAAGAAATATGTTACACTAATGGCCGGTTGCACCAAAAATATCTTAAATAGATCTTAAGTAAGAAGCTCTCAAAATTAGAGGCAACTTAGAATCTTTTCGCTTTAAATTGTTTTGACCCTTAACAAGAAGTACTTAGAAAGGCGGTAATGTTGCCGCATTTTCTTCCTTTTTAAATATTGGCCTTTACAATGCGTATCATTAGAATAGAGTGATATCAGATCTTTCCTTTTCTAGAATTAAATGAGATTAGTAGTCTTACTTAAGTTTTCGTAAATATTGAATCTTCAATATTTGTCTTAATAATTGTCACATTTGGGCATCATGTTAAAACTTTTTTTTTTATTTTGTGGATATTACAATACAAACTCGGTCGTTGGTTTGTGATTTTTGGCTTCGTATAAAAAACCATTTTACATATTTTTTTACCAAACTAATTATTTAAAAACATAAACAAAAAATACTAATCAAAATAGTTGTCAAATGTCAACGCCAAATTACTTAAAGGATCATTAAGGACAAATTTCAGCTGGTGCAAGAAACATTTGAAACTCGAGGGGCAGTTAATTCTTAAGAACAACTTAAGTGACGCAAAAACGGTTGGTACAACCGACCATATTAGCCTTTTTTAACAACGTTTTATTCTGACATTTTTTTTTTTGGAAAATCATATAAAATACACATCAATTTTTATTGCCACTTTATTTTTTCTCTATAGTATAATAAGTTTTAAAGTTGGACATTTCGGTTTTTAGGAACCATTATCAACTTTGTTTTTTTTTAATACAGATCTTTATTTTTTCTCTAACTTATTTTTATATGATAACTATACCTAATGACAACTAACCACAACGTACATGTAAAGGTTGTAAATTGACTTTGGACAAAATACTATGAAAAAAATAGGCAAGTAAGATTAATATTATTTTATAAAATACCAGAAATGGCTTGTTTTATAAATAATATTATTTTTTTAACTTACGATTTTATATATTTTTTTTTATATACTATATGTGGACTTTTATTGGGAAATAAAAATTTAATTTTATTCGTTCCGAAGATCTGATTTAATGCATTTTTTCTTATTTTTATACATTTTTAAAACAGCCCGTCAAATAATCCTTGTAGGAGTGACTTCTTTTATTAAAGTACAATTTTTAAAATAATTTTTCCACAGAAGGTAATTCTATGGGTTTGGACCTGGGATTCGGGCAGAACAACGTACAAACCCTTTATTTTTAATGAATTTATTTGAAAAGATACGATATAGATCACGAACAAATACCAGCAAATATACATAAAATTTATTTTTTAATTTCCAAATATAAATTCAATGAAAAAGATTATGAAAAATAAAAATCAGCCCTTAAATAGATGTGTCGCGTGACGTTTTTTTTAATCTCAAAATAAACGTTAGAAATCATTAAATTGCATATATTGCATATTTTTACCTTGTTTAATTATTTTTGAGTTACTTTTATAATGTCGTGTCAATCTATGGTTTAAACCAAGACACTCAAACCAAAACCAGAGTTTTGTCATTGTTGGTTGGTAGTATTATTATTATTTTTTTTTTATCTTGGGACCGTCCACGAAGGCTGATGCCTAAGTACTAACGTACCGTGGGTGTCTTCAGTGTGGTAAGAGGGAGTTTGTTCACACGGGACTTAAATTTTTGGAGATTGGGAGGAGAAGGAAACACTTCTGCGGGCAGCAGGTTCCATAGTCTTGACACTCTAGGAATAAAGGAACGAAGAAAGCGGGAAGTTCGGGGCCACAATGTGATCGGTATTATCTTGTTTTATGTATTCATAAATTACATATTTGACATCACTATACCATTTGAAAAAAAGCCAATTCATAATTTATTTTATTCGATATTTTTAAAAAACTTGTTTCTACTTCGCACATGCGCTTGCTAACTTGTTTATTCCTAGAACACCAAAAAAAATGTATTAACCGCGAAATTGCCCACGTAGGTTTACGCGTTTATGTTTTATCCTTGAACGCCCGACCCCCAAGATTAAACCTCGCAAGACACGAATTTTCTTATATATATTTATATATATATATATATATATATATATATATATATATATATATATATATATATATATATATATATATATATATATATATATATATATATATATATATATATATATATATATATATATATATATATATATATATATATATATACAGGGTTTCCCAAATTGGTGGGAATGTATAGGGATCTTGAAACCACGATAGATAGAACATTTAAATGGGGAAAGTTTTGGACAATTATATTAGTAAGCTAATCCCGTTTACTACATGGTTTTATCTATTCAGGTTTTTGAGAAATTTTGTAAAAACCTGAAACATGCATTTTCGAAAATCGGCAATATTTTTTTTATAAGTTAAAATTTTTCAAATCTGTAAAAACTTCTTCAAAGCAACTTTTTTTGTAGAATATGACCGAGTAGTCAATTTTTATTTTCTACGTTTCAGGTTTTTAGAATCATCATCAACTTTATTTTTTCATATGGACGCCATATTGGATTTTTGTGCAGCCAAATAGTGCTTTTTATTCTGATTTCAACAATGTATAACATGTTATAATTTAGGAGTTTATAACCTCATTTATTTCAAAAAACAAATATTTTCTCAGTTGGCGTTGATTCCGGCGAACGTCATTTTTTTTTGTAAACAATAACATATTAGTAATTGGCAAAATAGATAAGCTAAACAGACATTTTACAGAAATGGGTTTCGCGAACATAGCTATAACGTTAATACCGTGTTACAACAAAACTACACGTAGCAAGTTAATTGAAACAAGTGAAAACAAAAACAATGAAAAGTGGCTAAACTAAGATTCCCACTAAAATGAAGATGTAAAATAACGGCTTTTAATTCAAAATGTTGTCCATTTCTCTCAACATATTAAGGATATTTTTTTTTAAATAGTCCTAACTTCCCTATGAATGGTTGACTTAGGTATGTGAAATTCTCCATCAACATCCCTAGCTGAAGATGTTGGATTTTCTTTAAAATGTGGGTTAACTGCAGCATCTCGTTGTCGATTTTCTTCAACGTACTTCTTAGGTCGTGGTTTTTTAAACTTCCGATTTCAAGCAAATTTGTAACCAGTTTTCGAAAGTATGTTAGTTTAGGATGCTGCCTTTCGGGAAAATTGTCGAAATACGTTTGCGCAGCTGTATTAACATTTCTTCTGCTGCCAATGACGCTAGATGACATTCGCCGTAATCAAGGCCAACTGAGAAAATATTTGTTTTTTGAAATAAATGAGGTTATAAACTCTTAAACTATAACATGTTGTACATTGTTGAAATCAGAATAAAAAGCACTATTTGGCCACGTAAAAATTCAATATGGCGCCCATATGAAAAAGTAAAGTTGATGATGATTCTAAAAACCCGAAACGTAGAAAATAAAAATTGACTACTCGGTCATATTCTGCAAAAAAAGTTGCTTTGAAGAAGTTTTTACAGATTTGAAAAATTTTAACTTATAAAAGAAATATGGCCGATTTTCGAAAATGCATGTTTCAGGTTTTTTAAAAATTTCTTAAAAACCTGAGTAGATAAAATCATGTAGTAAACGGGTTGAGCTTACCAACATATTTGTATAAAACTTTTCCCATTTAACCTATTTTCTATCTATCGTGGTTTCCAAGATCCCCATTAGAGTGACCGGATCTCATATATGGGGAAAAAAAATGTCGGAATTTTGTTCGTCTGGACCCTACAAAACGATTCCCCTTTCCAGATATTGAGATAGCCGAAATTTGAGCTCGATTAAACGAAGTTAACCCGTGCCGCTCGTCGCTCAAAGTTTGAAAAAATTAAAATTAAAATAAAAGAAAGCTAATTTTGTTCTTCAAAATTTATATTCTATACATAATTGTTGTTATTTTAAGTCAAACCGAGTTACAACAGCCTTTAGCCCCAAAAACGTGACCTGGTACCACTAGGAGCATACTTCGTATATTTTGTTATTAAGTGATAAATTTTGCTTTTTTTTGGTATATTTTTGAGTTTTAAGTATATCTATAATAAAAAAAACAAGTAATACTTATAAGTCTAATGACATTTTTTATTTTTAAATATAAAAATCAGGTTTATAATACATACAAAACAGACACATAAAAGATACAGACGTAGTACCTACATGAGTTGATAATTTTACATAGTTATCTAATCTATTCACATCGCCTTGACGGTGTTGGGAAGACCCCATTCATGTAGACATTCATATACGGCTACGGCTTGCTCCTCTCCAGAGCTGTTTGCTGTTACAGGAACTCCCAGCAGCTGTTCCTTTTCGCCATATGAAATAGCAATAGCTATTCGCTTACATTGCTCATTTTTTAAAATAACCCGTAAAAGTTTACCGTCCCAATGGACAACCACGGGCTCTTTTTCAGGTATGTTCACTTTATCAAAAATTTTTTAGTATATTGTTCTCTGAACATTTGCCTCTATAATGTAATAAAGTTTTCGATACTTTGTACTCAAGGGGGTCAAGGTTTAGTGCTTCTAGAGTAGCTATTAAAATTCTCGTAGCATTTCTGTCAGATACTTTACATCGATCTAACAAAATCGACAGTTTCATGTTTCAAACTTGTCGTTTTAGCAGAAGAGTAATAATACATAGGTACTAAATTACCTCACTTAATTATTAATATATTATTTAAAAAATATCTATAATCTATTATTTATCTATTTTTAGAATATTATTAATAAAAAAAACTCACCAATATCAAAAGTTCTTTCTTGATTTGTCGGTTAATTTCTGCAAGTTCCTTTGCGCCTTGATTTCTTCAGCTCGAGACAACTTGAGATCCACTCCAGTCATGGAACCTGGGCGGCCCTTTCTGCCTCTGTTTTACGAGAAACGCCTTATCTTCTTCCGATTTCATCGAGCCAAGGCATCTTGTTGAGCAATATCGTGCAGAGATCGTCCAATCTTTTCAACAAACTGTTTAAATTTGTTCTTAACCGCTTCCGATGTTTTCTTCCGATCTTTTTGAAGAGTTCTCCACTCGGCGTGAAGTTTTTCTAGCTTACTAATTGCATCTTGCTCATGTTTAGTCGGAATTCGAGCTTTCTCCCAAAAATGAACACTTCGTATGGCAAGTTTTGCTGACTCTCTTACAGTTAATTTCACAGTACGTAATTTATAAAATAAAGCACACAAAACTTGACGATTTGAAGGTAGTTTACAACCGATCTGGAATGGGATAGCCCACAAGAAATATTTTATCCTTGGTCGGGCTTTGTACACCTGATGTGGATGCCATTCCAGAGTTTAATAGGTAAATAACAGTTAAAATATATTACAAACTTTAATTTCAATAAAATGTTTTCAAATGTCTTTTAAAAATAATACTATAATAGTTATAAAAACAATAACACACACTTGGAAATTAAAAAAAAAACAAAAACGTTAAAATATCTTCACTAGATAATTGTTCGATCTAACCAGCTCAAAGGCACTTTAGAAACTAAACTGAATAAATGAAAGGTCGGTTGTACGCTGAAGTAAAATCATCATCCCTAAAATAGAAATTAGATTTTAATTCCTTTTTACCTGTCAAACGGGTCTTTCTTTGTAAACTAGTCAGGTAATGCCCATATAATAAAAGATTAAATTTGAACAAAAGGTTCTTTATGTTGAAAATTGAGTTCCAAAATACTTTTTAACAAAGAAAATGTTAAATCCGAGACACATAATGTAAAAACCTCGTAAAATTCTCAGAATACTCCCAAACGAGCCCTACTGGTACCTGGTTACGTTTTTGGGGTCAAAGGCTGTTGTAACCTGTTTGACTTAAAATATCAACAATTATGTATAGAATATAAATTTTAAAGAACACTATTAGCTATCTTTTGAGATATTAAGGTGTTTTTATTAGTTACCGTTCTTGAGTTATGGCTTATTATGTCAGCTTTTGGCCAAAATTGGGATTTTTTCAAACTTTGAGCGACGAGCGGTACGGGTTAACGTCGTTTAATCGAGCTCAAATTTCGGCATCTCAATATCTGGAAAGGGGAATCGTTTTGTGGGGTCCAGACGAACAAAATTCTGACATCGATTTTTTGCGGTCACCTAATCCCCATACATTTCCCACCAATTTGGGACACACTGTATATATATTTATATATATATATATATATATATATATATATATATATATATATATATATATATATATATATATATATATATATATATATATATATATATATATATATATATATATATATATATATATATATATATATATATATATATATATATATATAATATTGGTCAAGTAGGCTTGGAAAAAGAAAACAACATATTGGAAAATGACATCACTTATTTAAGTTGACAGTTGTCAACTAGGTGTTTCCTATTAGGACCTTATCTGCATGAAAAAAAAAATAAAGTAGCCTTTACCAAGCTAAAAGTTTATTTGGAATATAACCAGAACCCAACAGACGCCTGTAGAATGTACGCGGTGTGGTATCCAGAATACAAATAGGTATTTCACAGCCTACTTGACTAATATTTAAATTAGAGTTAACAAATGCAATTTTACCATTTTTTGTAAAATTACAATTTTTTTACAAACCAAATAATAAGCAAAATTACAAATTATTGTGTGGCAATACAGAATTCATTACAATTTAAGCAATTCTTCACGACTTGTGAGGAGACGTACTAAAATAAGTTGTAATTTTACAACTTTTATGTAGTAATAATACACGTATTGTAATTTTACTAAACTGTTGGTCGATTTCCAATAAAAACTTTTTGAAAATTACAAATATTGTTTGTAATGTGACTTACTATAGTTTTAGTAAAATTACAAAAATATTGGAACTGAAATTACCATGCTGTCATCAAAAGTTAATAAATATTTTTGTATTTTTACAATTACTCATAGAAAATTACATGTTGCTTTGTAATTTAGCAAAAAAAAAGTTTTTTTCTCTTACACGTATTGTACTTTAACAAAACTGTTGGACAGTTTCCAATAATTTTTTTTTAAAATTACAAACATTGTGATGTGACTTACCACAGTTTTTTGTTAGGTTACAAAAAATATTGGAACTGAAATTACCATGTATCATTAAAAGTTAAAAAATATTTTTAGTAATTTTACAACTTCTTATTAAAAATTACATGTTGCTTTGTAATTTTGCCAAAAAAATTTTAAATTTTTTTTATACGTATTGTATTTTCACTAAATCATTAGTCACTCTCGTCGAAATCTGTAATAAGTTATTATAATTAGGGGCCGGACATCGATAAAAACCATTACAATTTCGAGCTTAAAAAGATAAGAATAGACCAAATAAAAATACAATAAATAATTTAACTTCCTTTGGTATTTTCGGTTTTTATTTTGATATTTTTATTCGGTGTAATTTCTTTTAGAATAATACAAAAGACGTGGCAATAGTAAAAATTTAGAAGATTTTTCCCAACAAAAAAAGAATTAAACTATGAGATTTTAAATTATATTTTATTTGTCCCAAAAAATAATTTGTTATATTTAAACAGGTGTAAGTCGCTTACAGGCAATAATAATAATATATGAATAAAAAGAAATACTTTTGCTTAAAAGGGGTATAGGGGGTTTAATTGTAAATAAGTCAGCATTATTAATGTGAGTATTTACTTATAGAAATGTATGCTACTGAATAGGCATCCTTTTCTATAAGTAAATACTGCACTTGTAACAAATTGACATTTACACTTGATGTAAATCCTCCTATACTTTTACTTATAAAGCAAAAGCATTTGTTTCTTTTTTACATATGGCCCAATAGTACAAGAAAAAAAATGAAGTTGGAGTGGCCCCCTTCCATATTCTACTTTTTTATTTGAAAGTGAAAGAGACGTTTTTTATCTTTGAACGGTCCACGAAGGCAGTGGCCCAAGCACTAACGTACCGTGGGTATTTTAATTTGCGGGTAGCAGTTTTCATAGTCTGGACACTCTTGGGATGAAGGAACTACGAAAGCAGGAAGTTCAGGGCCTCTCTAGTTAAACTGTAAAAGATGCATAAAAGTTAATTGGTTGTCTGTTGGGACCCGCCAGAGGAGACATTATACTGGAACTCCTCTAAACAAAAGCCGTGAAAATGCGCATTAACCTACGCTTGGTTTTCAAATTAGGCTTATTGACTGGCTTAAGAAAATGGTGTAGTTGGAGTTTGGTGCATTAAATTAAGCGACATGTTAAAGGTTCACAACATTTAGAAAATATGAAAGTTTTTCGGGGCATCCAAATCTACAGAACGAGACATTATGTATCAAACGCAGACTTCTGCATGGATTTGTGTAAAGATTTTATTGCAGCTGATATACTTCTTAAAAATAAATTATCGGTCCACGAGGACATTTTGGAAAAATACTACCACAAAAAAGTACCAGACGAATAACTCTGCATTAAAACTATGTTGATGCCATTTAAAAACTATGGACAAAATACGACACAATCTGAAAAAAATTATGGTTTATTGTCGATGAAACCACTGATATAAAGGGAAATATGTTGCTAATATTATATTTGGGGCAATTTTTAATTATCACGCACCAGGAAACTTTTATATTTAATTAACAGTAAATTTTTTCCAAATCAATAGTGGGACAATAACAAAAATTTGTGTAGAAAGTATTATTTTTTACTACTGTCAGTCACTAGTATTTAGAAAAGTGGCGTTTTGTTTCTTTTTGGATAGTGCTGCATATATGCTGAATGCAGGACGACAGTTAAAAGAACATTTTTCCAAATTGCTTAATATGACATGTTTAATTCATACATACATGGAATATGCGAAATGATACGTAACTTATATCCACTTATTAAAACTTTAGTTATCGAGATAAAAACGTTTTTCTTAAGTTACCTGGGCGTATTACGAAATTTAAAGATATGTGTATTAATGTCGCATTACCGCCACAATCTGCTATTAAAAGGGTTTAGGGAATATGGCTATCAGCAGTTAACATACTTGTATTACCATAAAAATTTTACAATGTGGAAAAAAAATATTATCGACAGTTTACAAGATGATGCTTTAAGTGTAAAAGTTATAAATGCACCAAATGTAAATCTGATTTAAAATTTATTTTTGAAAATTTTGAATATCTTCCGGATGTGATTAAACAGTTATAAAAAACAAATGCCCACCTAGTGTCTTTATTTCATGTATTTTAAATTACTGTAGACAAGTTTTAAAACTGTTCCCAATAAAATTGGTGGCATTAAATTGTTTGTACCAAAAAACTTGAAAGAAATCCAGGGTTTTTGGGAAAAAAAACATATTTCTGAGGCACTACAAAATAAACGAACTGACTTGTAAAAAATTTTCGATTTACCCAAATTACAAGCTGGGGGTGTCGAAAGAAGCTTTTTAGACTTAGGGGATATTTTAAATTATAAAAGAACCACTTTTACCGAAACCAACTTTAAAAGACTTTAAGTTATATCATGTAATGCAAATAAATTGTAAAACACTTTTGTTATGTTTTTATTTAATATTTTTTAAATTTATTTATAATTAATATATCCTTAATACGCACCCCAATGAATTTACTAGACATAAAAAACGTATAGGGAACAAGCTCGTTCCGAAATCCGGGCCCTAATTGTAATTCTGTTTGCACCACTTTACACTACATTCTTTGGGCAAATTCTTAAAAGAAATTTAAATGTGTCAAAAAATTTTAAGGCTAACTGGATTTATTTTTTTAAAATACAGGGCGTTTTTTAATTTTTGTCGATTTTATGAGGATCATGTATGTATTGGTTATTTATTATTAAAGAGGGAGGATGTTTTTTTAAAAAAATTTTAAAAAGCCGATATGTTTGAAT
>JAHBCN010004225.1:0-10000 GCA_019359885.1 Listronotus oregonensis | reverse complement strand
TAATTCTGAATTAAATGGGAGGTTTTAAAGCATGATCGGATTATTTGTTGCCAAGATAATTGAGTTTTACTAATTTTAGAGCCATACGGCCGAGTGATGATCGCGTTGTTAAATTTAACAATGGACTTAGCAATTGTTAAAAGTTAACAACGGTTTAGAAGGTTTAACAAAACGTCATTGTCAATGTTATTCAATGATTTTAGTAGGCAACCTGTCAAAATCTGAGATTTTATTAAACATTCTAAACCGTTGTTAACTTAGCAATTTTTAAAAGTGAAGGCTCTTTAGAAATCTAATATATTAGAGATCGAACGCTGTTAGAATAACCCCGATACGTCACGGTTTTATACGGGTTTGCCATATGAGACCGTGACGTATCGGTGTCTTTCTTACAGCGTTCGATCTCTAGTTCGTGGGCTTCTTGACGAGATTGGTTTTAACTCCAATAAAAATAGTATTGACGAAAGATCAAATAATATATCTGAAACTGAAACTGAAGTTTCATGTCTTCTAATGAAGTTTTAAATTAAAAAAATAAAATATAAATACAATTAAATTTAATTGATTATTCTTTATTTCCTAATGGACACGGTTCCTTTAATCTGTATGTATTTATTATTGTACAAACTACATCTCTATGTATTAATATTAATATTGAATGTATTAATCTGTAAATGTAAATTATATTTTACTCTCTTTTATAGTAGATATTGTACCATTTACATGTTTATAACATGATTTAAAAAAATGTGTTTATTACTCCAATTTTAAAAAGAATTTAATGCTGCTTTTAAAAGGTGAATTGTATAATGTTCAATAAAAGTATAAGTTATTTAAATTAGTAGAACAATTGATACTAATTGTTATAAACTAAAAAGCGCCATTATTCATGACTTTTTGCGATACCCCAGATTAAAAAAAAAGGAATGATCCGATAAAAATTCGTAGAGATGTGGCTGCTTTTTAGGCGCTCCGCAGATTTAAACTCTCCATTTTAGTTTTTGACTCGGCATGTCAGTCCGAGAGCTTCTATCCTCACCACTACCTCGCTCACGCCGCTCGAAAGTATCAGTCATTTTAAACACATCTTTTAGCAATAAAAAACAAATATTACAACTTTTAATTATTTATATCAAGTTCGAGTATTATACTATCGAATGTCGTCCAAATTAATTCTCATTTATTATAAACAATTGCGATAATATTTTTTAAAAAATGCTAACTCAGTTCTTACTGATCGTAGAGAATTTTTTTTGTTTGGAAGTCAGCTTATTGTATTTCTAAGTTAAAAATTAGAAAGACATGCAGGGGGCGCTCAAGCTTCGTTTTTTCAAAGCTCAAAACAAAGGACTGATCATTAATTTTCTTATTATTTCGATTCAAATTAATAAAATGTTGTCCTTGAAAAAGCAACAGACAGTTTGTAAGACCTAAAATATTTATAAACAAAAAAGATATAACCCAATAGATTAAGGCTTTAAAATTAGTAAAACTCAATTATCTTGGCAACAAATTATCCGATCATGTTTTAAAACCTTACATCTAATTCAAAATTAAAAAAACGATTTTTGCAATGATAGAAATAGATAAAAAAAAATATTTTTGCAATAATTATTAATAGTTTAAAGAATGGCTATTTTTAACGTTTTTTTTGCATTTTTTTATAACCAAATTAATCAAATCAATTTAAGCTGGGCTCAAGTTATACATTTTTTTTTAATACGTAAAAAAAAACATTTTAAACATACCCTTCTAAAATTAACAATGTTGCAAGCAAAAAACACGTTTTTACCATTTTTAACCCTCCACACCTGCAAACCTTTTTCGAGTTTAAAACTATATAGTCATATTCAGGTAACCACAACTTCTAACACCTTTTAACCGGTTACAGATTAATGTCATAAACAGGGCTTTTTTACCTACAGACTGGACTAATTGGTTATTTTAAAGCAAGTGTAAAAGGAATCGAATCATTTCATTGAGTTTCGGGGAAACGGGTAAAGACTTGCAATTCGGAAGATTGCGAAACGTGTTAAATTAATAAAAGTTAACATGCAATATGTAGAAAAATATATTTTTTTTGTCAGTTTAATTACATTGACTTAAAAAAAAGAAACAGAGAAAGTAAATATCTCGGGAATTATTGGCAAAATAAAACAGTGCTACGTCTATACCGGGTGGTGCGTCGGCGAGCGGAACATGGAAAATCCTATGTAAAATTTCAGGGATCAATTATTGGCCCCCCTGTACATTTTACAGAAAAAATGTTAGATAACTTTTTAAAGAGACCAATCTGACAAGCCCTCCTGCCAAGTTTTAAAAAATTTTATTAAGCCAATCTTGAATTATTCAATTAAATGTAATTGCAAAATTACCAAATTTTCGGTTCAGGTAAAACCAAACAGGCACCAGTAAAATTAATATTGTCCCTGACATGAGGAAAAGTGTCAATAAATCAGTGACAGTCATTATTTGGAAAAAATATGAGTTATTCAATCGACGAAAAAGTATCCATAATTACTCGCGACTAGAGATACCCATGATCACGAGCTTCTTGACAGTGTTGACACATGAAACGCTTTATTATGCAGGGACTCGGCTAAAAAATTACATTTTAATGTAATAACTTAGGGTCTTTTTTAATACGTCCCCGCATTTTTACGTCTGAAATATAATTGGGAAAAATAAAAAGCCGCTTTGCTGACCAGAACTAACCATGACCGACTCGAACTTGGGGTTTTTCAATTTGTCTAAATTATTTGTAGAAGTTATAAAGTAAATTTTAGCAACGTAATAAAAAAAACCCGGGAAATATATAATTACACTTTTCAAAAAATTATAACTCCTACCATATCAAAAATTATAAAAATTTTGTTAATAACTTCCATGTAGGGATAATTTAGACAAATTCAAAAGCCCTTAGTTCTAGTCAGTCATGGTTACTTCTGGTTAGCAAACCGGCTTTTTATTTTCCCCAATTATATTTTAGACGTAAAAATGCGGAGACGTATTAGAAAAGAACTATGATTTGCTTTTTTACATTAAATGCTTTATTTGGAAAAAGCCTTCTTTTTAAATAACGCGCCAAGTCTCTGTATAATAACGCATGTTTCATGTGTCAACACTACCAAGAAGCTCGTGATCACGGGGTATCTCTAGACGCGAGTTCCATAATTAAGTGGCATTTTGCGGGAAACAGTTTTAGAGCAGTATTTGAAATGTTTTCAGCTTATTTCCTAACCCATTCCGTCCATTTCAACTATTAAACGTATTGTCAGTAAGTTCGAGTCCAAAGCTACCGTAATAAATAATTGTAAATTGTAAAACTCAGGATATCGAAAATAGAGCCGAAGAAAGAGAGAACAGAGATCCTAATATTCTCCTAAGTATGGAGGAAAACAAAATGGTTAGTACAAGGGTTCTTGGGCAAGAGGTAAATAAACATCATACAACGGTATTGCGTACTTTAAAAAAAACAATATTATTCGTATAAATTTGAAAAACATTAAGAGCTGCAGGAAGGAAATGAAGAGCGAATAATGGCACTTTGTTTTGAAATGAAGGAAAGAGCAAATAACGATAGGAATTTTTTAAGAAATATTTGTTTTACCGCTGAATGTACATTCACCCTCAACAATGAACCAAATGTTCAGAATTGCCGGTATTGGAGCCAAGAAAATGAACATCGCTTTGTTCATACACGGACACAATATCCCCAAAAAATAAATTTTTTGTGGGAATTATCGGATACCATATCATTGGACCCTTTTTTTATGGACTATAACCTGACAGCAGAGACCTATTTGGACTTATTTAAAAATCAAATTGGACCCGCCCTGGAAGAAGTTGTTCGGAAAGGTCAAATGATCTGGTACCAAATGAAGGTTGTCCCGCCCATAATGCCTGTATGGTTAGAGAGTACCTGGAAAATGCTTTTAACGGCAATATTATTGGTTCACGGTACAGGATACTTTGGCCAGCCAGGTCACCTGATCTTCCACCGAATGACTTCTTTTTGTGGGGTCACTTAAAAAGTGTCATTTATAAAAGTGTAAAATTTGAGAATCTAAACCAGCTACAAAACGCTATTTCGTTAGAATGTAATAAAATTTCGCAATATCAACTTAGCAACGTTAGAAATGAATTTTATGATCCGTTGGGATATTGTTTAGCTGTTCAGGAGGGGTTGTTTAAACATTTGATTAATTAATGTTTTTATGTCATTCTCTATTATTTTTTAAAAAGTTATTGTATCTCATTTCATTTAATTTTTCCACACCTAGTAAAATATTAAGAGCTTTTTTTTCGAATCTATTTTTGATCTTCTATTGGTTTAATTAAATTCTAGTATAATAAAATTTGTTCCGCTATGTTCCGCTCGGTGACGCACCACTCGGTATGTACGAACTTTCGTCCATGTAGTGGGCAATAATAATTATTTAATTTTAAGAAATAGTTAGTTTTCACACGCTTTTTGCAATTTTTGCATGTGTTTGAAGTTTATTTTAATGTAAACAATGAGCGCATTATTAAAATAAATGTATGGTAGTAACTTTAATACAAAAAAAAAATAGTAAAATAGTTTGCTCTTTATCTTAAAGAAGAAAATTATATTACATAACCTAGTTTTTTAGACTTCCATTAAATTACAACATAATATGGGAAAAACGCTTTAAAATATTAATCCCTAGCTTTAAAATGTTTCACAACTTCGTCGCAATATAAGAGAGTTTTTAATTTATACTTGTCAACTGTTATTCTTTTATAGCCATGTTACAGATATTTCAGTTCTGGGAAAAAACAACCAACTGTGCTATTCTACACATTCTTGTAATAAAAATGTAAAACACCAAATAATAAAAAATAATCTCAGTTCTCCATTCTGTCCCGTATACCTATTTAATGTAATAAAAAATCAATAAAACGCAGCTTTTAATGTTTTTGTTTAACAAAGAAATATTGTTCATTTCATTTAAGATGCTGCTGTTTTATTCGTTCGTTTTGTCGCATTTTTGTGGTTATATTTTACCAGACTAAAAACACTGCATTTTACTTTTTGTTTCCTTTGGTTTTACATTTTACAAACGATATTAAAAATTAATGAGGACTTTCATATTTTAATAAATTAAAGGTTATATTAACGTTTTTACTAATTATTTAAAAAATATTATTTAATCTGTCTTTTTTACTCTTTAGTGTACACCAATAAAGTGCTGGATTATTAAAAATGTATGTCCGTAGATAAAGATACTGGTCACTGGTATTTAGATCCGCGAATACAGATACGGATAAAGACCTCTAAATAATTAATTTAATATGATGTAAACACTTTTATTGGTACCTTGATAATTATTTCAATTAGCATATCACAAAGATTAAAGGTGTAATCTTACTTTAACGCAGTGTTTCCCAAACTGGGGGGCGCGCTCCCCCCCGGGAGGTGCAAAGCAACATCAAGGGGGGCGCGAGAGTTTAGAATAAATACAAATTTTTATCTCTAAAATAAAAAAAAATATTAGTTTAAATACAAAAAGAATATTTATATATGGAAACGTCGTCTGCAAGCTCAAACACCAAATCTTTTATCATTTCCTAAATTGGCTTAGAGATTACAACCGATATCTCATCTAGAAAGTGTCTTCAATGAATACCAACAATATTTTTCCAATTTACATTACAATGATAAACATAAATTTGCTTAAACCACCTTTCTGAAGAAATGCAAGAACAAGTAATCGACTGAAAATACGACTCTGGCAAAAATAACTAAAAATCTGGTGATTACTACATTTTGAATAAAATATCTTCCCATTTATCCTTTAATCGCGGATATGGCTTTAAAATAATACATATCATTCTCGACAACCTACTTATGTAAAAAATAATTTTTAATGGAAATTAAAACAAAAAAAAAACGGAGCCGGCTTGATGTGGTTAGTGTCCTACGTTGGGCACTTTCAAAGATAAAACCAAGAACTTTCGACCTTGTTAAAGAAATGCAGCACCATACTTCACATTAAATTAGATTAGTGTTCAAATGTTATGTTTGTAAATAAATGCCTCTTTTTTTAGTAAAATAAGTGTTTTTGTATAGTTGGGGGAAGTGGGAGGCGCGACCATTCCTGAATTTCAAAAAGGGGGCGACATGGAAATAAAGTTTGGGAACCACTGCCCTAACGGCTGAGTGACGATCTCATTGTTAAAGTTAGCAATGGACTTAACAATGTGTTAAATTTAACAAAGAGTGAAAAATAAAAAAAAATTGACATCGTAGCACATTTTTAACCATTTTATGGCATTGGATAACAAGGAATAATTTAGTCCGGGATTTTAAAAATCAATTAAACATATAAAAAAAGTTAAGCGAAAGAATTATTGCCTTGCACATAGTATTAAAAAAAAATGACTCGGCACTCCAAAAAAAGTAATTTTATATATTTTTTTCAAAAACAGGCAGTGAGATAGATAGCTTAAGTGACCAACACTTGACAACTTCTTAAATTTGTTTTTTTGAATGTTCTTTAATATAATTCACGCCTACTACATTTTATTAATAAATTCAGGTAGGTACATCTTAAGTAGACAAAATATTTGCTTTATTTTTCTAGAAAATTGCTGTTTCAATTTAATGAATATTAGTAAGTAAAACTATTTATTTACAAGAATTTTATTACTCACTGCTGTTTATTATCCATCTTTTTTTTAAGCAAAAAAAAATAAAATAATTATAAGTATTTTCTTCCTAAAAATTAACTTACCTCTTTCTTAGGTAATGCGTGTCCAAAGCTATAACGTGCGCTACTAAAAAAAACCTTTAGAGACCCGATGTGGTATATGTCCGATTCGCCCCAAAGCCTTGTTCGGAATCCAAGTTAAACGCACTCCCAGGTGTAAAACAATCTAAGAATTTTTTCATCGCAATGAAAAAATGTTCTTAGTTCCAGAAACACCGCATATACATGTAAGGTCTGTTTGTTATTTAGAAATATTTTACACTTCAACGTTTCCTGTGAAAGAAACGTGTTTATCTTTAATATTTTACACAGTTAGTTGTGTCTAATATTAAATAAAATAAATACATTTTCCCAATCTAAACAAAGAACCCTTTACGCGTGTTAATAAAAAACACTTTTTTTTGTTCTAAGTTATTTTATGAGGTAGAGAAAGACCCCCAAAATTTGGTTTAAATTATTTTCTAAGCATTAATTGAGGATGGTGCTACTTACTTTTAAACTTTACAATTCTTGTTCCATATTTACTAAATGGTGAAAAGCTCCAAGTCAAATCAGAAAATCTTAATTTTTAAAGTCGCTTGATTTTAATGTCGATACTGATAACACTGTTTATACCTACGTACATATTTATTATTTTTGCAAAAACCGTAAATTATTAATATCCGTTTATTCATTTATAAATACACTTTTTAGACTTGCGACCAGAAATCACGACATCCAAAAAAATATTCAAGCAACTTTACACAAACTTTTTTAACCCTTTTTTTTACAGTAAAAACTATATTCATTTTTTGTTTGCTGCGTCCCTTGTAAGTTTAAAAACATAACCCAACAGGCTGTGTTTGTTTAAAAAGTAAGCATTGAAATATATATAAAAAAATGTCATTATTGTAATAATTTATTTATATATCTTAACTAAAATAGAAGATATCCTAAGTTTTTCTTTTATAACTACATTAAAAACTTATAAACTTACGAAATAAGATCTTTTTGCGAGCATACTCTTAAAATTTACAACTTTATACAACACCATAAAACTTTTAGTATGGTATTCAGACGACAGTATAATCTGAGAACTAAAATATATATTTTTGGACGGAAAAATATGTCGAAAATTCTTGGATAAAACTACTTCGAGCCGCTAAAAGCCGCTTTAACTTAAGTTATTTATTTTCGGAAACTTTAGGGGACAAATAAAATTTATTTTTAAGAGTGTCCCCGAAGGCCAAGAAATAAATTTGATATATCCTGCAATGGGTAGAAATAAACTCCATATATCCTGCATTGAGTAGCACAATTATTTTATTACCATAGCTAGGCCCATAAATATGGTAATAGTCTAAGAGTCAGCTTAAAGCAGACAACACATATAGTCCGTGTCACTTAAATAGCCTCATCCCCAAAATTAGTAATAGATCCAGTTCTATATGAACAACTCCTTATTTCATTTCATAAATAAACGTTAATAGGTAACTATTATATCTTTGTTACAAAAGTTTAACATTAACTAATAAATAATAAAAATTATAAACCGAAATAACAAATAGGGTTTGTCACTTGAATAGCCTCAGAACAATAAAACACAGAAAAATATAGATTTAATTTAGTTATAATACTTCGTGTACTTTCCATTACTCTTAATAATGGCAAAAATTCGATTAGGAATATATTTATTTAATGAGCAAATCTAATTTATGTCTAAATTATCCCAAGTGTTCCGAATTTCGTGTATGAGATCAACGCTGCTAGAATATTGGCGTCCACCGGCAAATAATTGGCGAGATAAATAGCCCCAAATATTTTCTATAAGTCCGGAGAGTTCGAACGCCAATCTAAAAATTGAATATTTTTTGCTGAAACCAAGTTTTTGTTTCGTATGACGTATGTGAGGGGGCATTTTCCTGTTGAAAAATCCACTTTTTTTGGTTAAGAACTTTACGAATCTCCTTTATTTTCCCTTTCAGTAGATTTATGTACAACTTAGAAGTTTGTCTCCCTTTGGTAATCGAAATACTAATGGTCCCCTAATAAGAAATCGCACCCCACACCATTACTAACCACACCATTACTGAACCACCACTTGAATGACGACAAGATAATATTTCTATTCTTTTCTCAATTTGTGAAAATAATATGAATATCCATTTGGACCATCTAAATTCAATTTTTTTCCATCACTGAAAACAACATTATGCCATTGACATGTCCAGGACATATGTATTTTAGCAAATGATAATCGGGCTTTTTGATGATGATCACGTAATACAGGAGGAAACCTCAGAAATTAATACAAAAGTATAAAGAATACTTTTATGTACATCTGTATATGTAATATTACCATCACGTATTTCAGTGGAGGTTAAGAAGTGTTATTTAAGGTCTGTTTGTTATTCAGAAATAGTTTACACTTTTTGTACACACCTAGTCCTAAAATACACCTTCGATAAGAGTGCGTACGTAAAAAAAAAATAAAATTGTGTACACTATTACTGATTACGACCTTTTCGTCCTCTTAAATTTTATTATTATTGCTTCTTAAACTATGACATATCTCTTTAAGTAAAAATTTCTCATAATTATCATCAGCGAATTAAAAAAAAACAACAACAATAATTAACAATATAAATTCAACCTATGTATTGTTAATACATGGGATGGGTAGACAGCATAGCTGCGGTATTGTGTTTGTTCTTTATTAAACCATCGACATACCCTCTTTATGTTGGACTAAATCTGCATCGTTGTTGGCTAATAAATTCGATGTTTTTAATTTTAAAAACACGGGTACTTTTTTTTGGTAAACCACCGATTAAATTGTCCCCAATTTAACCCCATCTTTTCTTTATATATATATATATATATATATATATATATATATATATATATATATATATATATATATATATATATATATATATATATATATATATATATATATATATATATATATATGGTGTTTCCTAACTACGGTACGAAACTTCAGAGGGTGATTGGCTAGGGCGTTTTAAGAAAAAAGTTCCTATGAACATATATCCGGAGTTGCTTCGTTTCTGAGATACAGGGCGTTGAAGTTTAAAGAAAAAAACGGTATTTATAAAATATCATAAATATCCTAAAACCGATTTGGTCGAAATTTGGTGCAGTTATTTGAAGTAATAAGGTGCTTATTTAGCTCTAACTAGATTGAAATTATTAGCTCCAGTGGCGTCTTATTGGGCACCACAGCCATATTATTGACGAAAAAAAGTACACCAATGACTTTTCTT
>JAHBCN010004224.1:0-66470 GCA_019359885.1 Listronotus oregonensis | reverse complement strand
TTTTTTTTGGGGTTCTACAAAATGCTCATGCAATATCTATCCATAAGTATGCAATATCTTTTTGCTCTATACAGTGATGGGGGGGAGCCAAGACAGTATCCCCAGGCTTTTCCCCCCCAAAAAAATTTTTTCCATACATATTTTTTTTAATTGCATATAAATTTAGGACTTTCAAAATTTTTTTTTTGTAATTTAATTAAAATAAATTTTTTTTTTTAAAAAAATATTTTTGATTTGGGGTTTTTGATGAAGGGGTTTTTGTGTAGCAGACGGCTGTGGTAGTTTGGTTTTCCATGAAAAAACCTTTTTTTTGGGGAATATTTTTAAAAGAGAATTTTGAAACCAGTTTTCAAAAAGTTCTGATTTGTATTCATAAAAATTTTTTTTAAACCCCTTAAATTTTTTCAACAAAGGCAGTTGTCTTCTGAACCATTTTTTTAAAAGGGGGGGTTTTTCCTTTTTTAAAAAGGGGTTTTCCCCTGACAGTTTTGACGGGAATAAACCCCCCCCCTTTTTGATATGTTGTTTTATGAACCATGTTTCATTAAGGTAATTAGGATCTGTTTTCAACCTTTTCTTTTAATTTCTTGAAAGTAAAAAACTCAAAGGGGAAAATTTTTCATTTCCTTTAAAAATTTTAAATTGGGGTCCCTTTTTTATTTTTCCTTTCCCAATTTTTTAAAAAAAAAACCCCTTTTGGGAAAAGGGGGAAAAACCCGGTTTTTTAAAAAAGGTTTTTTTTTAATAAAATTTCCCGAATTAAAAAGTTTCATAAAATTTTACAACCGTTTTGCACTAATGACAAAGATTTCGACGCGAAAATTTATTCTCAAAACAACTTTTCAAAAGAAAAAAAAAAAGGAAATTTAAAAACTCCCCCTAAAATATTAGCCAAAATATTTATATGCCTAATGGTTAATATCAAGAATTACCTGGCCCACCCCTGCCTTATGAACAAATGGGTTACCCAATAAAAAGGTAATAAAATTTTTTAAAAGGTTTTTGGGGTATGGCCCCAAAAAAACCAAGATATTTTGAGATAGACTATACCAATATTGACTAGACCAAAAAAATTTTATCTAAAATGGCTGGTCCCAAAAGGGGGCCCATGCCATGAGACCCAGACTTTTTTGGGGTTCCTAACCTCTTTTAAATTCAATCCCGCAACAAGTTTGTTTAAAATCGTAGTCATGAAAATCGTTAAGATAGATCAAAGCAACCAACCAGTACCAATCAATTATCTCAGATCCAATGATTTGTTTGGTTTTGCATTACACATATAGTCCAGTCTTGCTTAAAAGACAGTAAATCTTTTTGGTCTTCCTAAAAGACACCATTGAAAACTTCTGAACTGTTTTTCAACCCCAAAATTCCATTACTTATAAAATGTTTAAAAGGTATTTAGAAAAACTGGATTAGATTTTATAAGAACCAATACAAAAATAAATTATCAAGATAAATTTAAAAACTAACTTTTTTAAAAAAAACCGTTTACTTTTTCAAAAGGTTTTTTAAAAAAATTTGGGTTGTTTTTTTTTTTTTAAGAGTCTAAGTTTAGTTCATAAAAAAAAAAAATTTTCCTTTTTCAAATAGGAAATGAATTAATTTACATATTAGTTATGTTTAAGAATTCAAAATCGTTTATATGAATAATATCCACGTTATACCTATTTAAGTATAAGTATTTAATTTGCAGAAAAACTGAAACCCAAAAAACCCTTTACATCAAAATTTTTTTTGGTTTTTTAACATTCATAAAATTTCCCCTTTTTAGTTATGGGCATTTTACGTTTAGTTTTTTTTTTTTTGGGTTTTTGGGGGCGTAAAAGACTTGACCAACAAAACCCAAATGATTTTTAAAAAAAACCCCGTAAAAAAAGAAGAAAAAATTAGAAAAAAATATTTTAATTTTTTTTAAAATAATAAAAAAAACTTTAAAAAAATTTATTTTTTATTTAGTTTTCATTTTATTTTTAATTATTTGTCAAACTGCTGTTTATTTTTTTATAGTCTTTTTAAAAAGCCGATATAAAAAAATTTTTGGAATTTTTTTTTCGACCGATGGAAAAAATTTTTGTGAAAAATTTTTTTCTGGGGAAAAAAACCCGTTTTTGGACTAGACCAGAAAGGGGTTTTAAAAGGGGGAAAGGAAAAATACTTTTTTTTTTAAATTTTTTTAAAAAAGGAATTTTTAAAAAATTTTTGGGTTTTTCTTTTCAACATTGGCGTTGAAAAGTAAAATTTTTTTAAAAACAGTTGCGAAAAGTCACAATTTTGTTGAAAAGAAAATATGAACAAGGGGAAAAATCCCCTTGCCCCCTCAAAAAAAAATTTGCTGCCCTTTCCCCCACATAAAAAGGGGGACCCCCAAATTTTTCCCCGGGGAATTTTTGACAATAACTTTTTTTTATATTATAGATTGTTAAAAAAAATTGGGTTTTTTAATTTGTTTGGTATTTTTTTTTTTTAAAATTTTTTAAAAAAAAATTTTTTTCCGGTCTTAAAAAGAAAAAATTACTAGTGTTTGCAATGACATTTTATGTAATGGTTTTTTGTTTTTTTTATTATACGGGGGGAGTCACAAAAAAAAAAAAATTTTAAAAATCCCCCTTTTTAAATCGAAAAAACTAAAAAACCCCCTATTCCTTTTTTTCAGCTTTGGGAAAAAAAAATTTCAATGTGAAGAAATATAGTTAATTTCTTAAGCAAAAAATATTGTTGAACTAAAAATATTTTTGGGGTTTTTTTAAATTTTAAAAAAAAAAATTTTAAAAACAACTTTTAAAAAAAAAATTGCATTGGTACAAAAAGTCACTAACCATTTATCTTTTTGGTTAGTTGTAGGGGGCTTCTGTTTTTTTTTTTGTTTTTTATATTAATCTTACAAAAAAAAAAAGGCACCAACAAAAAAAATTTTTTTTTTATTTAAAATGGGGAAATTTAAAAAAATTTTCAAAAATTAATATTTTTAAAATTTTTTTTTTTATAAAGATTGCTTCCACATTTAATAAAACCTTAAAGCTTCTTATAACGCTATTTTCATAAAAAATGGCATCTAGGAATATATCGCGAAGAAGGCAATTTTTTCCAATGTACGTATAAAAAAGACCTTTTAAGTTTCAATTTTTTACCCAAAATTTTTTTTTCCCCCTTTAACCGAAGTGGGATTTTTCATACTTAAAATTTTATATATATATATATATATATATATATATATATATATATATATATATATTATATATATATATATATATATATATATATATATATATATATATATATATATATATATATATATATATATATATATATATATATATATATATATATATATATATATATATATATATATATATATATATATATATATATATATATATATATATATATATATATATATATATATATATATATATATATATATATATATAAACTAAACGCAAAACAATTTCCGATGCACGTCATATGCTTTTCGTGACGTGGATGTTGCCAGCGTTGCCAGATAGTGATAAAAATACTGAGTATGTAATATTTTTAAAAAATAGGTATTATTTTTTAAAAATGATATTTTTACACTCCTTAATCAAACGAAATTTAAAAATTAAATATTTATTTGGCTACATGTCTTAGTCATATACTTTATTTATTCCATTACAAACTATTACACAATAATTACGCCAGTTAGCATATAGAACGTGTCGATATATCCGAAAAACTAATATACACTCTAATATTCCGTTTCCTAAGCCACCCTGTAATTCTGATTTGAAAAACAAGCGCAGGTCAATGCAGATATCTCTTCCACAAGACTTTAAAGTAATCTTGGATTGGGCGTGAAAAATCTTCTCCACTTTTAATGCCTCCAAAACACAGTCATGTTCGCTGTCGCGAAAAATTCTGCCAATGCTTATTCGTTATATACGAGTGGCCAAGTTCTGCAGAACAAAGAATTATTTAACCTTGTAGGTGTTACTTTTGAGAATAATCTTAACTGACACAAACACATTACATACATAGCCCAGCAGCTTCAAGAAATCTTGGATTCTTTTTTCGAGCCAGAAAGTATTTCTCTCCTTCTAATCTGTATACACTGTATGTATCCCAGATCAGACCCTCTTTAGAATATTGTTCTCATGTCTGGGGAATGGCGTTCCTACCACACTTAGCAGCTTCCCTCTCTTGCCGTCCGACAAGCTGTAGGGGATTTGTCCCTCTTTTGTAGGTATTTTCACGGCTTCTGCTCTGAAGAGTTAGCCAGTATAATTCCTCCCTAGCAGTTCCCAACAGACCAACATGTAGTGCCACTTTTATGCATCCTTTTACAGTCCAACGTAGAGGCCCCGATCTTCCCACTTTGTTCGTTCTTTCATCCCTAAAGTGTCCAGACTATGAAACCTGCTACCCGCGGAAGTTTGTCGTTCTCCTCCCAGTCTCCAAATATTTAAGGCCCGTGTAAACAAACTCCCTCCCACCACGCTTAAGACACCTACGGTAAGTTAGTACTTAGGCCTCAGCCTTCGTGGACTGTGCTAAGATGAAAAATTTGGCAAAAAATACATTATAAAGTGAAAAGATTAATGCTTTAGTTTTGGTTATCATCGTTAGAATCACTTGAATCACTAGATTCATTTAAATTAATAACCATAGGTTTAGTGTTCAACCTGTCAGATACATGTTCTCTATCGTACCATTTTCTTATCTCGTCTTCTGTATGTCGAATTGAATTTTTCCACATTTCTGGAGTAATAGTACCAAGAGATTCCTTCCACATATCCAAACAGTGAATCTCTGTCGCACCATCTCGACCAACATGTCTGTTATAATAATTTTTGGCAATGCCCCAAATGTGTTCGATTGGGTTAAACATACAGTGATATGGAGGCAACCGTAAGACTTTATGTCCATATCTTTCAGCCATATCATCAACTATATAGGTTTTTGGGGGTTTATGTCTAAAAAAAAATTAATGATTCAAATTATAAAATCATCTGATACAAAAAAAAATAAAAAAATTCCAGTTCCTACATAGCTACAATTTTTAGAAGTTCAGTCTTAAACATAGCTTGATCAAATTTAATTTTGTTATCCAATAACCATTCCTGGATTGAAGCCTTTGTCCATGAAAAATTGGGTATTTTTTTTAATAACATGCTATGGTATGGAGCATTGTCAATTACAATAACTGAAGGCTGTGTCAGATTCTTCAACAATTGGTTCTTAAACCACTGCAAATATTTTGCTGATTAATTTTCCCAAGATAATCACCCAGCTATGTTTTTGAGGAAAAAATTGCCTCAGCACCCTCAATAAAACCATTTTCAGTGCCAGCATGAAGTATTATGTATCTACAAAAATTTCATTTGAACTTAAGTAAACATATGCTTTAATTTATAATACCTTTTTCCATCAACTTTTGTGGATTTCACACTCCTTTTGTTTTCATCCTGCCAAGAATGTCCTATAGTACCGTTCTGAAAAATCCAAGTTTCATCAAGGAAAACAAATTGATACAGTGATTCTTCTTTTTCTTTCATATATTCTCTCAAAAAAATGAGTCGTTTTATAGCTACATGAGGAAGTTCCAAAAGACCCCGCCTTGGATCATCTTTCTTCCATCGGAAGCCTATTTCCTTCAACAAATTCCTTAAAGAGGTTTGACAACCATCGAACAATTGCCTCTCTCTTAATTTTTCACTTAAACGTGACACAGTTATTTTTGGTAAGTTTTAACTGATTATGGTTATTACATTCAAGACTTACTTGTTTCATACATCTGGTAAATAGTTTCACGAATCGCTCCGATATCCAAAATTTCCACATTTGTAATTCTCTTTGCATGAGAACGTTTCTTTTTAGGCGACTTTAGCAGCTCATTACTTTTAAGCGATTGTGAAATTGCACTAACAGTGGAAATATTTAAGTTTAGGGCTGCAGCAACACGCTACAAATTAAAAATTTAAAATTACCTTTGCAAGTTTTATATGCTACTTTTGTGTTAAACTTACTTCTCTTACTGCAGTCAAGGGCAATAATGGGCCCTTATTTTCCAGTTCTTGCTGAAAATAGCTTAGCAAGGAAGCTACTAGCTCTTTGCATCGGCTGTTTAAATGCTTCGGCATTTTGAGACTGAACTTGAACGTAGAAGTAAATGCACAGTAAACTACAAAGTCTTTGTTTTCAAAAAAACAGTTTTTTAAAATAACACTGATAAAAATACACACCAACAATAACTAGTATTACTAAAAACACAAAATTGTTATAAATAATAACAGCTGGACAGGAAGCATAAAATCAAAGAATGAACGGCAACGTCGCTAAATACGACAACATGACAATAATAAAATTCAAATTAAACCAATTTTTACAGATTTAACTGATATAAATATTCTATGTAATTGAGTTAGTATTAAAGTGAAATGAAATACTTTTGATTAAATTCATTAAAAGGCCAAATTGTAATATTTTTTACCTAGATTTTATTTCGTCACGTTTGGGGACCTGAG
The DNA here is from genome assembly GCA_019359885.1 of Listronotus oregonensis. Taxonomy (NCBI): domain Eukaryota; kingdom Metazoa; phylum Arthropoda; class Insecta; order Coleoptera; family Curculionidae; genus Listronotus; species Listronotus oregonensis. The sequence continues at coordinate 59,967 of JAHBCN010004224.1, read as the reverse complement.
TATTATTTATCAGCTGATTGATGACGTGCATCGGAAATTGTGTTGGTTTGGAACTTCTTAACGCTTAATTTAGCCTTTAATTCTGTATCTCTGTTTTTGACATAAATATGCATTGTTTGACCTCATTTGTTTTTTATCAATCTTGGTTTAACCGGAAATGACTAGTGCTTTGCAATTTTAAATAGAACCACCGGCATATCTTGCCTTATTTTGATGGTATATGACATTCTGGTATCAATGACACCTCATATGTCATTTCTTGACACTTCTGCTTTTTTTAAATTTTAAAATATAAAGTACCATAAATACGTTAAAACAGTTATTTTTAATTCAGATAGACATGGAAAAATAAATATAATATATTTGCAAAAAATAAAGGTTTGGTAGGAAAACAATACAATTTTAATTTTAAGTTTTAAATTTCCGCCAAAACGCTAACTTGTAACATGGCGTCACTCGTGACGTCACGTATAAGCAAACAGTTTACAACAAAATTTTGTTACTTTGTATTTTATTTAATCAATAAAGTCTTAAATGTATAAGTGGTTATTATTACTGCCTGTGGTTTATCTTCAAACTCTGGTTTTCATTAAGAAAACCCAAGAAAAGGAAATATTTTTAATTAGACATAGCAGCCCGTTGGATGGTCCAAATTCCAGAGGCAAAGGTTGTGCATCGACTGACAGTAAGTGACGCTAAACAGTTTATTAAATATCACATTACTAGTGCATGGCAATTTAAGTGCAACCATTCGACTACTAAACTCCGCAAAATAAAAGACAGTATTACCCTGGCCTAATATCTCAGTGCGACGAAAAGAACCAGTGCTTATCTCTCGCTTAAGAATAGAACATAACAAACTAGCACACAGTTATCTCATAACGCGATTAAACCAACCCCAGTGCAAATAGTGCAAAATTTCTTTAGTTATACAATATCTACTTAAATACTGCCCCCGCGATAGTGCTGAAAGGCAGGCATGTCAGATACCCCTGGGCATTATAGAAACCCTCGGCAAGGACTGTGGCTATAACATCATCATAAGATTCCTTACTTCCATTGGAATAATTAACTAACTTCAATAATGAATCACAATGAATAAAGTTCTCTATGTTCAAATCTAGTATATGTCTAATAGTGTCTAATAGCAATATTGAATGATTAATGTTATGTACCTATATGCGCTAATAACCCTAAAAGGTTGATGCGCTTTTAAATAAATAAATCGTATTTCATATGATAAATAAATAATATTAGGAATTTTTGGTGCCTATTGTTCCTACCTCTATTACGTAGAGATTCATTTAGCGTTTATACTATGACGTAAGTCGGGCAGTCAGCGCTCTTGCTCCATAATTGGTTTTTAAACAGATGCCTAATCAATCACTTTTTTTCGCTCCGATTTCTAGTAATTCGTAACAATAAATGTGCGTAATTGCAAGTCAAGCCTTAAAGTATGGTCAGCAGACATCGTCAATTCCATAAATGTTAAGGTCACAACATTATTATGGACACCCTTTTCGTGTCTAAATGCAATTTGAATAATAACATATCACCAGACGAGTTCGATATTTAGAATCAATGTTTATAAATGTACTTTTAGTATGACGCTTTTTGCAGATATATAAGTAATCACCGAAAGCTAAAGCTGACCTTTCTATTTCACTTTTCAGTTTAAATTGAAATTATTGCTTACAACGAGTGGTAGAATTAGTTACGACATGTGGATGAGATCATGCTTATGGCTAAACGATTTGTTTTCTTAGACAAATATATCAATAATGATTAGGCTCGGTACTTTCACGTAAGTTTATATAGACTACATCCGCGAAAAAACCGTTTAATGGATAACAATACCCGACCTCGCTTATTCATTATCTATAAATTATCTTACAGACAAATGCACATTTACTGCTATTTCAAAAATTTTATTCTCATTAAGTAAACAATTAACGATGGAAACAAATAATAGTATTTTCATAAGAAGGAAGGAAAGCGACAAGGGCATTAAACATCCATAGGTGAAAAAGACACATTGCTCCTTCTTCTTCTTCCCTAGAGCCGTCTTGATTAACTAATGGAGGTAACGCAGCTTCTTTTTTTTATACCAATCCTCCCATTAGTCTTGTTCCTTCTACAAGTCTGTATAACCTCGAGGTTGGATGGTTGATATATTCCTCTGGACTCATTTTCGGTTGCCCAAATAATGCCTGTCTTCTGGGATTCAACGCTTTATATTCGCACTAGATATGGTAGGCTGTTGCTTCCTCCTCATTGCACATTTTGCAACTTGGGCCCCCATTGAATGAGCTTTTCTTGTGCAGGTGTCCTCTTAGGTTATGGTGCCCTGTTAGCAGCGACTTTTTCTACTTTGACTGAGTAGTTCCTCCTTCGTTCTTTTAGATGGGCCCGTATGTCTTATTCTACTGAGACTTTCCCAGTATTCCGTGTTCCTCGTGTTTGTTTCGGATCTATTACCTGGTTTGCCCTCGTGCTGTGGTTTTGGTCATCCAATGGCAGGTTCTGGTCAAAAGTATGATGTGGATGATCCAGGGTGTTTCATTTAAATTACCAAAGTTAGTTTTGGTTTTGCCACTTCCAGTAAAATTAAAATGCCATTTAAGTGTTTAAACATTAGAAATGTGCATCATTAGCAGCCATACCTTCAACTAAAATTTTAAAATTGTATAATATTCTTAAAGAAAATGACATATTTACCACCCGGTAAGATTTGCTTAAATCTGCAGGTATTTTTTTTTAAATAAATCTTAATTTTCATAAATAATATGATGGTAGAAGAAAATATTGCAGCAGGGTTGCATGGCAAAATTTAGCCGCAAAAACCTTTAATTCGATATACCGGGTCATTCAGAATCATTGATCACCTTTTTTTTCACTTTTCAATATAAAGAAATGAATTTATGGAATATCACATGATAATAAAATTCGGTTTTACCGGAAACAGCCTCAATTTTCAATATCAAAGGAGACACCCTATATATTTTTTCATTTTTGAATTTCTGCTTTAAACAATATTCCATATTGACAGCTTTAATTTTTTTAAATGTTTAGCTGTTAAAATTGAACAAAGGAGTATCCTTAAATGCAGAATGTTCTTATAAATGCAAAAATGTAATGATATACAGGGTGTTTTATCAATAAAACAGATATCTACAGTTTTCAGCGGCCGGATCTCGTACTAATTACTATTTTTTCCGATAATTGTCATAGGTGACTTTTTCTCTTACCTTGCAAAATAATTCAGAGAAGTGATATATGTATATACTTAGAAGAAAGAATTTCATATGTGTTCTTAGGGATGAGTTGCACAAGAGCGGTTTAGGGTTATTTTAGATAAGGTCATTAGTCTAAGATTCGAGTTAGAGATGACCTTTACTTACTTACCAACCGGATGAAAACTATTTTTTATCAAATATAATATAAAAATAAAAATATGAGTTGAAACATTGTTGTCCAAAAATGACTGTATCTACCAAATTCCCTGTGAATGTGATGAGGTATACATTAGATTAGATTAGATTATTTGAGCGGAGATGGCAAAAAAAAAGGACCTCCACCACTGCAACCTTGCCAGATTTATTGTGGTTTCTCCTATCGTTCTTTAGAGTACCTTTTCCAGGACCGTCTTTTTAACTAGGCTCCAGAGTCTTGACACTGGCCACTCCATATGTCTTGCCGGTTTTGGCTTTTCCTCACCAAGCCTAGTCAACTTAAGCCTACATAGTGCTTCACAGTGGCACCACACATGTACGGCTGTTTCTTCAGCCTCTGGCAGACCTACACAGGCTATCCTCCACCAGGCCTATTCTTTCCAGGTGCTTGTTGAGTTTGCAATGTCCTGTTAGTTGACCTACCGTTATCCTTACGACTTTACGACTGTGGCTCAGTAGGTCCGAGGTAAACTTAAGGTCTTAATGAACTGCCTTGCCTGTCGTTGTCCTGGTGTTTGTAACCACCAGCTTTGAAAGTCTCTGTCTACCCAGCTCTATATAGATGATTTAAGAAGGCCTGCCGAGATTCCACAGAATGGCTCAGGACCTATCATTTCCATGGCTGATCCTCCTTTGGCTAGGTCGTCGGCCTCTTCGTTACCTGGGTGGCCCCCGTGGCCTGGTACCCAGGCTACCGTAAGTTTGTTTGCCAAGCCGACTTTATCCAAGGCCTGTATACAGTCCCCCACTAGTTTGGAATTAACTTTTGGAGAACTGATGGCCTTCAGGGCCGCTTGGCTGTCTGAGTAAATGACGATGTTTTTTCCTTTACTCCCTTTTTCTTTAATCAGCACGGCACAATGCATTAAAGGTACAAAGGTATACATTAAAGAAACAAAAAGACCACTCGAAATTAGAGTGAAAGAACACAAAAAACATACGGAACGAGGTGAAACGTCGAAATCAGGGACTGCCGAACAAGCATGGTCAAAACAACACCACATACAATGGACGGAAGCAAAAATTATTTATAAAAAATCCCACTAAAAGAAAAGAGAATTTAAAGAAGCTGTAATAATTGCAAAAAACCAAATGTATTTAGCAAACCTAGTGTCGACATTCCGAATATCTGGCTGTCCTTGCTGAAATGTGACAAGTTGGTCAAGCTTCGGTGAACAGCAGATGGTATATAAGGTCGTAGCTTTTAAGAATAGTTTTTAGTTATCACTTGAAAACGGTTCGAGATACATCACTAACCGAAACGTTGTGTATCAATTAACAAATAAATACAACGGAAGTCCGAGATTTTAGTGTTATTGAAACCATAACATTGTCTAACACTTTTAAAGAAACAACACATTTTTCTGTTTTAATTCGGAAAATATAGGGTCATTCTGAAATTAGTATTTTTTTATTTTTTCTCGTATTTCATCGTGTCGAAAATGGAGCACCCTGTTTAAACTAGTGGTTCAAAAGTTTTTTACACTATAAAATAACAATGAAATGACAATTGTACTAGAACTCCCTTAGTTATTGCAACAAATTTTTAAAATATGCAAAGAGCAATACAATTTAGCAGTTAAAATTGCCAAAAACACATTTTTTTTAGTTTTTTTTTTACAGCTGTGCAGAATCTCACGGTAACTTAACACAGATATAAATAAGCGACGTCATGTGACTTAAAGCTCAATGATAAATTATTTTGATTCCCATACTAGTAAGTGCACCTGCTAGCTTCCGCACCGAACATTACTTATCTAGGCAAGCTGTCCATGGTTCGTTTTGTTTAAATAAAAAATTAGCATAATGATAAATAGCTACTACGAAGAAATTTATGATCATTCAAATATTTGTCAGACAGATCCGATTTTGCTTTAAGCATTAAGTTTTTGTTAACGTTCTCAAACTTTTACACCTACTTATTGTAATTTGTTTATCGGCATCCATTAACTAGCCTTTTAGTTTTTAATCTATAGGGTGATTTTGAAAATCTTTGCTTTTGGGTATAGAGTTTTTCCTTATAATTTGACATGCTTTTAAAGGTATTATTTGAAGGAATACAAAAAAAAGGTTTATACAAAAGTTTAAGGATTCTTTATAGCCCAGTCAATATACACAATAGGGTCGGAATTAACCCGTCGGACGATAAAATTCTGCAATTATCATATAAAAAAAAATCAAGAGATGTTAACTGCGGTTTCCAAATATATCAAATGTTTATGATTTTTAATTGTTTAAATTAAAACTATTTAATTTCAAAACTGTAAAAAAGTTTTAAATAAAAGTTGTAGATTGCAATGTTAACTACAACTATAAAGCACCAAAGGCAGTAAAATGTATTAATTAATTACGATGCAACGTGTTTTCTAAGGCAGTTGTCAAACCGAAACCCGTTAACTTGGCTAATATTCCTCCAAGATTAGATGCACAGCAACATTTTTTCAGAGCATATTATTAAATCCAGCTTTGGTTATCGAAAAAATGTCTCCTAATAGTTCGGGTTGGAAAAAAGAAAATGGAATTTTAGTACCTATACAGATGACGCAAGTAGTGGCTCCATCAGAAATTTTGGATATGATTTTTTGTAACTGCGAAGCGGGATGTAAAAGTAATACTAATTGTAGTTGCAGAAAAGCTGGGTTATCATGTTCTAAAGTATGTGGATATTGTCAAACTGGAAACTGTACTAATTGCGAAGGATTGGAAATATCTCAGGATGCAGAAGACGATGATGTAGAAAATGAAGCGGAAAAGGAGGTCTGTTAATTCAAAGGCGAAGACAACGCATAATAAAAAAACTATTATGGTTTCGAATTATTTTCAATACATATTTTAGTTGTACCGTACCGAAAATAAAAAAATATTATTTTTTTACAAAGTTTTTTTTATTATTTTTTAGATTGATTTAGATAGATTAATTAATGTAAAATTATGTAAAAAATATGTTGATTTTCTATATTTAAAAAAATACCCGAAGTTTTATTAATTTATTTAGTATTTCCGAAATAAAATCATCTAATTATTACACTTAAAAAATTGCGATGAGCAAAAAAAAATCATCAGAGCTTTTCAAATTAACCAAAATTTTATTTTTTCCTTTAAAAATGAACCAAAAGTTTTTTTTTGTTTAATTTATTTAAACAAATCATTTAAACATTAACTATATAATCACTGAAAGTGTTTATGCATTCTTAATGATTAATTAGCAAAAAAAGCCTCAGCTGTCGATATGCAGCAGAATGCATTGATATTTTTACGGTGTAACTTACTCGTATAACAATATTTTATCCCTACAATTAAGTATATCTTTGTCATAAAACTATTAAAAAAAATGTTTAAATAAATATTGCAGCTCGAAACGTATGTTACAAATTTTGTATAACAACATTGGCTTTATTTTGTTTTTTTTTTCTAGTAGACAAATATAACGCTAGTTTGTACGTCACGACTAAAAACCTAGTTAAATTTATAAATAGGCTATAACTACATTACTTAATAAAATATAAAAAAAAATATACAAAACTTATAGCTTTTAGCTTACTAATTTATCTATTAATTTTATTTAAAATTTTTTCTCTTTCTTCATTTTTTAAAGAGCTACGTTAAAAATAATGTTGGTAAAAAAGAGACCTAGTACATACCTGTACAATTGACTCTATTTCAAAAATTCGCTTTACCTCCATAACAATTAAAAATATATAAAAAAAATAAAAGTTGTAGCTTAAGATCTTTGGTACAACCTTTGTAAAAAACTTTTTTTTGGATTTTGATTTTTTTTAAAGTTATATGAAAGTAATAAAATTTAGGTTAATACAGGTGTGCACAGGTAACCACAGGTAAATATCCGTGGAGAAATTTGTTTGCATCGATAGCTCTACTATTTAAATATCCAAAACCAAAATGTAATTTCCGACGGGGAAATTCTAGATTTTAAGAAAATTTTGTGTATATTGACTGGGCAACTATGAAGATTTTAGATATGACATTTAAAAAAACAATTGACGATCGGAAAAGAGAAAAATTGGGAATTTTTTATTAAAATAAAACATTCTGTATTTTTATAAAAACATAAAATTTTCGCGTTTTTCCCTTTTTAAAAATGTATGATATGTCAATGTTATGATAAACAGTTTAGTAACAATTTGACTTTAAATTTTCATTTAATATGCAATTAGGTCTAGTAAGCTGTTAAAACCAAACAGAATTTCTATGTTGAATCCCGCTTGGCCAAGGACGACGACAGATGACAAAAGAAATATTTGTACTCAAAGAAAAAATATTACCTACCACTACTATAATAACGTGTTTGCACGTGTATTGTTTATATTATATCAATTCATTTGTTTTATTATTTGCCGTCATCCGTGGACAAGCGGATCCAACACAAAAGTTCTGTTTGGCTTTTACGGCTTTCTAGACCTAAGAAGGGGTGCTCCATTGCAAATAAAATGAAAATTTTAAGTCGAGTTGTTCCAAAACTGCTTATCCAAACATAGACTAGACATATTAAATATTTTTTAAAATGAGAAAACGCAAAGATTTCATATTTTTAATAAAATACAGGGTGTCTCATTTTAAAATTGTATTATTTTCTATTTCTCTATTTTCCGATCATTACTTGTTTTTCTAAATATCATATCTAAAAATATTTATAAAAAATTCTAAAAGTATATAAACCATTTTTTTGTATTCTTTTAATAAATACCTTTAAAAAAGCGAGCCAGATTATAAAGGTGGATTTAGACCTGAGCACGTACGCAGTGAGCATCCATGCACGCATTCGTTTGCGTTTGCGAAAAGCGTTTAAATGGGATGTATATTTCGACGCACAAGCTGATCTAGTTGTTCGCAGGAGTGCGTTTATAATGGAAGACGACGATGGCGGGTGCATTTTTTTTTAATGTATAATTTGATAATAAAGAAAAACTTGTAAACGTAGACAACAGACAAAATACTTTTTCGTAACTTTTTATGCACCCTGCAGTACCCCCACATAATAAAAACACGAGCAAAAACTTTCCATTTTTGGCAGTGACACTAGTGAATTTATGATTTGACGTTCCTTGTTAAATTTTCTTTTTTATATTATTAAGTTACATCGGGGGGGCATGATAAGTTACAATTGGAAAATTTTACAGATAATTCGTAAACTGTTGGCTGAAAAGACCCGCTTGCACAGGGGACAACTTTTGGCTCCTCAAAATATAAAAAACTTTTTGTTAAAATAATTAGGAGAGAATATTTTTCTTAAAATTTACGGTGATTTTCTTTGTACCCCCGGCATAGCAACACCCGATACATATGCATGCATCCTTTTCCAGTTTCAATGCTGGCTCTAATTTTAAGGGAAAAACGATCCCATGGATTTTTTTTTTTTTTTTTTGGGGTTTTTGCACTATAAAAATTTGCAATATTTAAATTTTACAATGCTTGAAACATCTTGTTTTTTTTTTTAGAGTTATATTTTGGTTCCTCACACCCTAAAAAAAAGTTTTCGAATTCTTGCAATGAAGCAAAACTCGGTTTACTCCACTCCTTTTTAAATTCTAATTCGCCCGTTGAAGTACTGCGTTCGTAATACTCCCAACATAACCCCGTTAAACTGAACCTTTGCGAACCAATTCATTCTTTTGAGCATCGCATCGAGACCGACACCGGCGGATCCCCCCCTTTTCCCATAAAACACACAGCGTGAGCGTCCCCATAACCGTTTACACTTGAGCATTCGCGGTGGATCAGGGTGCGTGCTCAGGTCAAAGCCTTAAGGAATAACCCTGTACATTCATTTTCCACTATATTAAAAAAATATTTTAAAATGAAAGGTGCTTTGTTTTTTTTTTAGGCGAGTAAGGGTGCATAAAAGTTACTTAAATATTTTGTCTGTTGTCTACGTTTACAGCTTCTTTCTTTATTATCAAATTATACTTAAAAAAATGCCCCCCTCTGTCTTCCATTAACGCACTCCTGCAACCTGGTTCACGTGCGTCGAAATATACATAAACCTATTTAAACGTTTTCCAAACCAAACGAATGCGTGCATCCTCACTGCGTACTCCAGGTCAAACCCACCAAAAAACCTGTTTGATGAGCTTCTTAAGTAGAATTAAATAGCGTAATTATTTAATTTTTTGGAATATGAACTTTATTTAAACCTTTTAACCCTTCGTTACTAACATCGTCTCTGAGACCGACCTTCCGAAAAATGTCGATAATCGCAACCAATACAATTGGGCGCTTACGCGTTCATGCCTTCTTGGTGGTGATCCTTCAATCAGTGTTAAAGGGCCGCGGGGGTGAAACATCGTTAATTTATTGTCGCCCTTGGTTGAGACCGGGTTAATTTTTGTTACAAATACATAAAAAATTTATTTTAATTTTTTTTTTTTTACCTTTTTTTAGCGGAATTTAAACATGGTTGGGACAAATGAGAGAAAAAAGAAAGGCTTCAAAGGCTGTTTGACAGTGGAAACGACCAAGAAAATGAAATCAGATGATGAGGAAAGTGGGGTGAAGATCGGGTTGAAACACAAGTAAAAACACCGATTCGGCTGGATTTTCTAAAAAGAAGACTAGACTTAAAAACTGGCCCTAGCCATAAAATACCTGCTTTTTGGGAAAAAAGATGGAACCACTAAGTGGAGAAAACATCCATCTCAGCCAAAAACGTTTACCCCTTAAAATATTTTCCCAATTACCGGAAGTCAAAGGTTGCCCGTCAGAAAGACAGCATTTCAGATATAGGGCATTTTTTTATGACGAAATTTAAAAAAATAGTCAGTTACACAAATATGTATATTATTTCAAACACTATGCCCCCACTTACAGGACTAAAAAGGAAAAAATTTGATTGAAATCAAAGCCCTTATTGGGTTATTATATATATCGGGAGCAAATAAAACAATCATATGAATGCGAGTAAACTGTTTAAACCAAGGATATCAAATAAGATATTTCGTCTAACAATGTCCATGGAGAGGTTTAGATTTCTTCACTTACGTTTCGATAATAAAGCAACGAGGGAAGACCGACAGAAAACCGATAAACTGGCTGGTTAAGTTTCGATAGTTTACTGCCAATTTAAAAATTTATTCAATTTCTCAGTTTGCAACAGTAGATGAAATGCTACCAACCCGGGCAAATGAATTTTGAATATACATCCAAAAAACCCCCAAAATGGTAAAAATATATGCATTGTGGATAAGAATTTTAAAAACTAGTACATTGGGGAAAATATGTAGGAAAACAAGCCGAAAAGGCCTATCAGTTGATACCTCAAACATACTTTGTCTCCCATGCCAACCCATAAGGGACAGAAAAACATAACAATGGATAATTTTTTTCGAGCATGGAATTAGAATACACTTTTAGAACAACACAAACTCACTGTAAAGGAACCCTTGAAAGAATAAGAAACAAATTCCACCAGTTTCTCAAATATGAAGAGACCAGAGCATACCAGTATGTTTGCTTATCAAAAAAAGCAACCCTTGTGTCCTAATTAACAAACAAAAAATGCTGCTCCTATCAACTATCATTTTCTGATATAATTGATGAATTACCAGGAAAGCCCGAAATAATTGTAGATTAAAAGAACCAAAAGCGGGGTGGATGTTGTTGACAAGCTTTTGCATCTTACAACTGTGCTAGATCAACGTGCCGTTGGCCAATGATTTTTTTTTTCTCCCTATGAATGTAGGAGCTATCAACGCTTATGTCATTTATAAAGCTAATAACATAGGTAACCAAAAAAATTTCCCGAGTTGATTTCTTAGAAAGACTTGGCTACGATCTAGTTAACGATCACTAAAAAGGCGTGTGTCAACGAATATTCCTCGTAAATTCGACTAAGACTATCAAGTATTAATCGAAACATTACGAGCAACTTCCGGTAGCAAATGCTTATGGAAGATGTAAATATTGTTCAAAAAAAAAAATAGAAAAACTCTACATGTTGCAAATGCTTTAATTTTATGTGCTTAGAGCATTTCTCCTATATGTAAAGGGGTAGTAGTACAATATAAGATTTAAAAGTTTTGTTTAATGTACCATTGTTAAAATATATTTTTATTTAGATTATTCTTTTCTGTTAGTTTATGGCATCTTTTATGCAAATTATAAGGTTTATTTAAACAAACATTATTTTCGTTTTTTTAGGTTTTATATTGTTCCGTTTGATTTTGATAATATAATATTACCTTTTCTTCTTGTTATATTTATATGTTTTGTTATAACTAGATTAAAATATAATATTTTTCCACAAGACAAGTTGTTTTTTGATACCCAATTAAATATAATAATGTTATTATATTTCAGGGGGTAATTTTCACATTTTTTTGATCATTGATCTCAGAGACCGATGTTAGCAAAGTTGTTATTTTTGCACATGTTAGTAACGAAGGGTTAATAAGAGGCACCTTGTAACAATAGGTTTGTTTCAACCCGCAGTTTCTTTATCGCCGTGAAACGGTTTCGAAACTGTTAGAATTGATCAAACATGTCGACTTTGCATGGTTTTACGTCAGTACAAAAACAATCTAAAGTTGGAACGATTTCTGTATCAAAAGGTTCTTACTTTTTATGGGGTCGAAATGACCATTCGAAAACGATTTACGAATCACAAATTTGGTTGAAACAATAAACGGATCGTGTAATAAACCGTCACTTACCGGTTGAAAAACGTTTAATTAAGTGGGCCAACGCATGAACGAACCTATTATGTATTAAAAAGTAAAGTTTTTAGCCTTTTAAACATACAGAGCTTTTATTTCCAAACAAGCCATCCTAAATAACTTTCTTACAAGAAAACAAAAAACTGTGAAAAAGTTTAATTTCATATTTGCTAAGTTTTATTAATCACCCCTTCATCCCAGCTAACCTTTCTTTGAAATCTCAGATGGTAATCCCCATAATGTGACACATCATTGCAAACCTTATACATTTTGCGCCGACGAGACAATAATAGAGCTTGTTTTGAAATTCATCGCAAACTTTGGCGTAACTTTATCTGGTAGTACTTGTGCATTTCAGTAAAATTTTAGCTTTAAGTTCCAACTTTAGAGAAAAAGTCTAAAGAAGTTAAGTCTGGAGACCGTGCAAGCCATTTCATTGCACTTTATGTGTCCAATCTATTTGGCTGGTAACGGTTTATTGAGCCACTTTCTAATTGCTAAAGCATAGTGAGAGAGAGAGCTCTATCTTGTTAGAAATGCAAATTATCTTTACTGAGTTCTATAGCAACATTTCATCCATTTGAATTTCGAAAGATTCGACTATAGAAGAGTATATTACATTTTCCAAAAGCTTCAGATATAGTTAGTCAGTTAAATTGTCCTCCAGAAAAAATGGTCCGATAAGTTCGTTTTCATAAATATATCTTATCTGAAATATGACCTTTCTGAAATAGGTGTCAATTTTCATTAACCCAATATATACAATTGTATCTGTTTACTTATACATTTAAACAGAAAGTTAATTTGTCAGTAAAGCAGATATTTTTAATCAAATGAGAGTCTTTATCAATTCGCTGGCTCGCAAAAATATACAGGGTGATTCATAAGGAAATGTCAATACTTCAGGCATGTAGTCAGGGCCCAAAAATTAACATAAAAGTTTATACAAATAAGGGTCCGCAAGGCCTTCGTTTCCGAAATACAGGGTGTTAATGTTTTTATTTAATTTTTCTATTTTAAAATAAAATCTATAATAATGTAAATATTGGAGTAAAAATTGGTATCACAATTTTTTGGTACGGCCCTGTATTACATTTTTAAGTTAATTAAATAATTGTTTTGTTATGTTTACGTCAAAAAGGTAAACCTGTTAAAAGTTGATATAAGCAACCGTTTTCCAGACATTTGAATTTAAAAAAATTACGACGCATCTGATTTTATTATATCAAAATTAAAAAAAAATAAAACATAAGGTATAATTAAACAATATGTATTTTAATTTTTAATAAAATTATTGTTCTTAAAATGTGTTTAGCAAAACATAAGCTAGGTTTTATAATTTTATTTAAAAAATAGAAAAATTAAATAAAAACTTTAACACCCTGTATTTCAGAAAGAAGGCCTTGCGGACCCATATTTGTATAGACTTTTATGTTTATTTTTGGACCCTGACTACGTACCTAAAGTATTGACATTTCCTTATAAATCACCTTATATAATATTCTATTTTCCTAAATTCTATCACCCTGAACGTTCGTAACGAAATATTTTTGGGTCATAACTTATTAAGCAAATTATCTTAATTTTTATGTCCTGAATTCCACCTCTCGCATTTAATTAGGAAACAACCTTTATAATAATCCGTTCTTGTCTCTTAAAATGTAAAATAAAATGTTTTATTTTTTTTTTACAACATTGGCAACATTGTTATTAAAGTGTCATCCAATCTTCAAGTGGTTCCTTCTTGTGTGGGAATTGGGTTATGGTAAATAAAATACTTGGCTTCACATAAAATTTTAGGTTGAATGACTGGTAATGCTGATAACTAATTAATATGAAGGCGATAAGTGAAGAATACCGCACTGGAGAGCTGTAAAATGTAAGATTTAAAGAAAAAGGTTTCAAATGGTCATTTAATCGCTTTAACGGAGATTTGTATTTTATGTGTTGTTTTTATTAGCTCCATGTAAACTGGTATTGATTTTAAATATTATTACGTTCAGCTTAAACACCCATTTCTTAGTGGTTAATACCAAGTACTTAGTCTTAAATTTTATAATTTACATCACACGTTATAGCAATTAAAATGTAAAGGAAGATATTTAGATAAAGTTCCCTCATTTTTGCGGCCGCTTTACCGCTAGAATGCCGCTATCTTCATGGATTCACTTATAAGCGCGCGGACAAATTGTTCCATTACTTGGGCAATAATGTACATTTTTTAATCATTCAAAGTTCATCAGAATGGACAAACCCGTACCTATCATTGCATATCAGTTGGGATCCAGTCTGATTTTTCTAGAATATTAAAAAAGCGGTCTTTTTTTTTCAATATTTTGGAGTATCTCATTAGTTTATTGATATTTTTTGAAAAAAGAAAATGTAGAATAAACCCGAATCAAAAATTCATTCTTTATTGAAATGCTTTTCAATGCACATTATTTGAAAGCTTAGATTTTCTAGTTTCTAAATGTACTTTTTTCTTTTTAATAAAGTCCAATAATTTGTTAAAAATCAGGGAAATTCATCACACCAGTGGCTCGGGACTCACAACATTCAGGGTGGAATTTATGGATTTTTCGATGGCCGTTTTTGCGAAAAATATTAATGTTGCGAACAAAATGGTAAAAATCATTATTGTAGATTTTGAGGTGGTCTTTACTCTTTCTTTAAACAAAATTTCTCTAAATCGTATATTTTGGCAGATATTCACGGGAAACTCATTTTTGGGTCTTAATGGGGCCATTTTCAGCGGGTTCCTACGTCGAAATCGTGATAAACCTTTTACCGCTCGAAAGCATCCACGAAGACATAACGTAAAACATCTATTTCGTTAAAGAAACTAATAACGTGTTTATATATTATTGCCACTTTGTTTTCACTACCCTAAGGCAATGCACAATGTGTATTTTAAACACTTATATGCCAATAACTTTACAATATTGTTAAAAGCTTTACAATGATTCAAAACATATATTTAATGGCTAAAAGGTATTTAACACATATCTTAATTACACACATCCATGATAATGTAGAGAATTTATTTCTAAGTATTGCAAATGGCTGGAAGGTTTCGTATAGTCGCACATAAATGTATGTCAAAATATATTATATTAAATGTTCATTGATTAACCGTTTAAATAAATTTTCTTGATAATTATTTCCTTGTTAATCACAAGCTGGGGGAGACCTTTTTATTAGACAGTCACAGTTTTAAGTTAGTTTTAATGTACTATTAACCAAACCATCATATTTTGGGTAAATTATTAAATAGGGGAAATAAAAAACAAAAATATTTAATAACTACTAAGTTTTTTTTGGGTTTTTATTTGGTAATGTATGTTTTTTTATTTTTTTATTTTAAAGAAAAACCCCAATTTAAAGCTATTTATCAAAACTTTAATTACAAACACTATCCCTGTAAGAAGCCAAACTGTGCGTAAGGGGCAGTTACGTAAATATATATATATATATATATATATATATATATATATATATATATATATATATATATATATATATATAAAATATATATATATATATATATATATATATATATATATATATATATATATATATATATATATATATATATATATATAATATATATATATATATATATATATTTTGGTGAGTTATCTTTTTAGTTCAAGAGGATAACTTTAACGGGATGGAGAATATTTCTGTTAGAAGATTAACTATCTAATTCTGGTTTTTACATTTCCCCGTAGACAAGATTTCAACTTTATGTAGAACATAAATAATTATACAGTATGTCCACGGAAAAGGTGTTGAATAAAAAAAACTTTTTATTTTTGATTTTATCAAAAAAAACTACTCTTAATACTTAATAAAAAATTTTGCTACTGTTACGCGATGATGATCGCTGAATTTTTGAATGGAATTTTGGGTTAGAATGTTGAAAACGTATTTATTTATTCATTTATTTTAGTAGGCACCTGTCACCCCCCATTTTGAAATTCTAAACCGTTGTTAACTTAACAATTTGATAAGTTGACAACGGTTAATGTTAACAAAAATTTATTAATGGTTGCTTTTTAAAAACATTTTTAATAACACTGAATATCTGCTTATTCATCTTTACAATAATTATATTTTTATTGCTTTTTTAATCTAAAATTGTTTCTACCTTAGAAGCATTGCTATATTTTAAGTGTCGAAAGAAAGTTATTTTGATGTACCTAAAAAAAAAAAATTTTTATATTTAATGTAATATTTATATTCATCGCCTCAGACTTGCGGGGCCCAATGATGATCGCATTGTCCCTTTAGAATGAATTTTTCAATGGAATAGTTAAACAGTTTAGAATGTAAGAAAATATCTTTTTGAAGGTCCATACATTGCTAATGTAACAAAGCGATCATCCTGGCTGTTTCTGGTGTGTGTGGGGAAGCAAACTGCGTTTAAGAAAATGCTGATATTTATGGCCTACATGGGTTGGGGCAGACGTCTTCTAGAAAGTCAGATAAATGACAATCAAGAAAAACCCCTGACTTGGGTAAAAATACTCGAACTCCCTTTTAGTTTCAGAGCGATGAAACGGATGGAATGGGGCCTTTTAATCCCTGAAAATCTGGAAAACAATTACTTTGTAGCCACCAAAGCCCACTTTTCAAAACCCCCTTTGATAAACTCTATAGGGGAAAGGGGGCTGCCTTTGGGGGGTTTTAAAAAAATTAAAATATGAAGAGCTTAAAGACCGCTTTATCTTCATTCCTTTTGTTTTTGAAACTTTTGGTCCTTTAGGTGATGAAGATTTTATACATAAAATTTGCAAACTAGCAAAACTGGTGTCATTTTTCAAAGAATTTTTACCCGGAAACGGGGTAATGCAGACGGAACAGGAAACCGGGAAGACCTAGGACTTGATGAAGTTTTTAATTTTTAAATATAGATTTAGTTATTTAGTTAATTCAAGAATATTGTAATTTGGTATTTATAACATTATATATTTAAATATTTATTTATTATTAAAATACATAGGTTAGAATTGTATTTACCAAAAATAATATCATCTAACTGTAAACGCTCACGGCAAACATTTAAACAAACAGCAAAATTTTCTATAACGACTCGGCATGTAGACTCCATGATAGCTTTCATTACGAATTTTCTTTCAACTGCCCCCGAGATTACGGATTATTAGCGTTTACTTTAGATTTGGTATATTCCCAAGAAAGTCCAGGTCAAACCGGATCATGTGGGGGGTCAATTTGTCACCTCTTTCATAATGAAAAAGTAACTGAGGCTTATTCTAGAAACCAACTGGATTTTGTACAGGGGCAGTTTTAAACATTGGCATATATGAATGAACATGGATCACGCAGATTAATAGTGAACTTAAAAGGAAACATCAGAGAACATCATCAATTACGTAAAATTTCCTATTGCCCCCAGGCATTTTTGAACAATTTTCTTACACAGAACCCGTGGTCCGCTTCCGAGACACGCTCAATAGTGACTAAAATACTAAAAACCAGACAGTCCAAAGCTTAAAAATTATCAAGTGTCCACATCGGATGATCAAGAACAGAATTAAGTTTATTAATGTGATGAAGTACCTGTCATTCATAGACTCGTCGGGGCATTTAATTGACGTATTGGTCTATATCTTTGACATCTCTGCCCTAAAATTATTAGTTTCCAAAATTTTAATCTTGGTTGCCATAACTACGTTACAACGGTTAAGTTTAAATCAAGTAGCCATGGAAGAATGGATTTATTCTTCTTTTGTTTTTATGGCTTTTCCAGAAAGGGCAAAAATTTGCTAAATCCCATTTATGATCATAAGTTATCCTTTTTATCCTGAAGAAGCATTTGATACGGGGTACCACATACTTGTTGTTTTGACTACGACTGTTTCCAAACAAAATTTAATACAGGAATTATTCTGTTGTAACCGAAATGTAACAAAACAAGTAAAACAATGCATTTTTTTTTGTCAAATACCGATGTACCAAATTTTATTTTTAAATTTTGAAATAAACAAATGTTTAACCTCCCCCAAAATATTTCAAATCAGTCCTTGCTTAAAATACCGCCAAAGAAACACGTCATACTAATTGACGTTTTTATTTTCATCCAAAGAAAAGCCGTGCGCCTTTTTCATTACCCTACTTTCAGCAAAAACATTACTCGTATTGCTCATCGAGGAGCTGTAAAAAACTTTTCGTTTTTTTCTACGTTTTTATCACTTGGAATAATTGTCAAGTATTGTTTTCTTTCTTCTACAACATGAGTGGCTACCACTTGAAATAATTGTTAAGTATTATCTCCTCTCTTCTACAACATAAGTGGCTACTCTCACATTCATTCTTGTCCGCCCTTTATTCTAAAAGTTTCAAAACAGTAAGTACTGCTTCCTGCAGAAGTTTTTCCTACATTCTAAATCTTACAAATCTTTATGTCCTGTGTTATCAAATTGCGTCTTTTTTCCCCTGAGAGCCATCTAGATTTAGAGCGGGAGGCAGCATAGCCTTCTGGGTGTTTTGTGCCTAATCTCCCATTTTCTTTTATACCAATAGTCTTGTTCCTTCTACAAGTATGTATAACCCTGAGACTGGTTGGTTGATATATTCCTGTGGGCTCATTGTGGATTGTCCAAATAATGCCTTTCTTTTGTGGTTTAAGCTTCACATTCGGTTAGAATGTGGTAGGCTGTTTGTTCCCCCTCATCGCACATTCTCCAACTTGGGTCCCCTTTGTATGAGCCTATCTCGTGTAGTTGTCCTCTTAGGTTATAGTGCCCTGTGAGCAGCCCCACTATTATGCGAAGTATTTTTCTTTTCAGTGTTCTTCCTCGTTCTTTTGGGTGGGCTCCTTAGAAGTTTCTCATGTCTTTTCTTTTCTGATGCTGGATTAGTATTCCTCGTGTTTGTTTCCGATCCATTTTCTAGTTTACCCTCGTGCTGTAGGTTTGGTCACTTCAAGAGCAGGCTCTGGTCCAAAGCATGGAGTGTATGATCCCTGTTTTGCTAGCTCATCCGCTTTTTTGTTGCCTTCTATTCCCGAATGTCCCGGTGCTCTCAGAAGAGTTACCCCGTTGCGTTCTCCTAGGATTTTTTTGGCATTCTGGAAGCTTGGACGTTACCTTGGGGTTGTCTAGTGCCGCTAGTAATGCCTGGCTCTCTTTTATTATGCAGATCCGCTTGTTTTATAAGCCTTTCTGTTGTTTTCTTTTGCACAGTGCAGTAAAGCATATATTTCCGTTTAAAATACAAAACTGTATGTTCCTAGTGAAATGAAAAATTGTGAATATCTTGTTTCTTTAACCTGCGTCTTACTTTACTTTTCTAGTGGATATCTAGGCTTTATACAAGCCTTTGTGGGATGTCCTGAAGATTAAAAACACCATTACTTGGGCTGTATGCCCTTGTGGGCGGTTCCAAAGATAACAAAATAGATTTCTATATTTTCCTAATTTATAATTAAAATAATTAATCTTATGGAAAACACATTGACCTTTTAATAAACTTCACCTGCTGGGACAATGACGTGCGGAATAATACACTTAAATGAGGAACGATGAATCACTGTAGCCAATAAGGCATCGATATAATATTGTACACGTACCTTTCGTAAGCCGAGGTGTAAATTATCGGGAAAAGGTTTTTTTAATTAAAATTTCCTGTATTATTCTTATAGCGGAATCGTGGGATGTTTTATTGCGTTTCTTCTTCTAAATGTAAGCTTGATTTATTTTGTAGTTACGGCTATTGAATAAATTTTAATTTTAAGGCGAATTTTTAAAATTTTTAAGAGAGAAGCTCAAATTTAAAAATTGATGCTAAACGCATTTACCCATTTTATTTTTTGTCAATTTTATAGTGTTTTATACCGGGTGTTTAGTTAAGGGCATCGCTATCCATAACTCGTGATTCCTTGGTCGGGTTAAAAATATTATAAAATCCGTCGAACAAAATTTATTAAAAATAGTGTCACATAACATAAGAAAATAAGGAATAATAAAAATTAGAATTTTTAATAAGCTATGACAAATGAAGATCATGATATGCGGTTTTCCACAAAACGTTTTTTTATTATTTTCTATTTACCAACAGCATGAAAAAGTATTTATTATTTTAATTAAAACTTAACTTGTCTTGTAAACAGCGCCATCCATATACTTAATTGAAAAGTTGTAGAGACTATTAAACCTACATTTATATTCTAATAATAATAAATTGTTAACTTAATTAATAAGGAAACGGTAATTGTTGCGCTCCCGCACTATAAGCCGTTGCCGACAGACTCTGATGTCGACTTAATATGAACTGAAACACATAGGAGCAAATTATGGTTTGGACGCCCTGTAAAATGACTATTGCTAATTAAGACACGACAAATAAAATAACTGTACACAAGTTATTATTTACGAACAAATATAAAATTCACTACTCCACGAAATATAGCGTAATAAGCGTATCAGAAACTTAAGTCATATCTACAAATATACAATTTCTAATAAGTATACCTTTCTCTTGACAATTTTTTGGAATTTTATTTTACTTTAAAAATATCAAAGAAAGGAAAAAGTTCGAAATAACCCTTTTAATACGCACTAATAGCCTTAATCAATTTGTCAAGAGTTTGGAAATCTGAAACATGGCTTATTATCTACTGACAATACCAGATGTTTACAATTTTATTAATGGTTTAATTTTACGAAAATTAAAAAAAGTTACAAAATTTGTCTTTGAAATTGGCGCAAAATTTCACTTGATTTTAGCAAAAAAATTGTTTATATTTCACTAAAACTCGAATCGCTTTCCCGACTGCGTAGTCTATAAAGCGCTAATATATTAAAAGAGAAGATAGAAAGTTTTAAGTCAAATTTAGAAATGATTTACAGTTTTTTGGGACACCCCGTATCACTTGTCACTCCTGTGACACTCGGTACAAATTATTGACAAACTATATTATCAAAAAGTTTAGATGTTATCTTGACTTTTCAGCTTGTTTCCTAATATACCATTCTCAATTACTTTTTTTAATCACCACTCCAGCCAAGCCTGCCCTGCTACTGTTCCTTACATCACTTGCATCCATCATACACTTTTTGATTACCTTTGAACCTTACACAGAATGTTTCACGTTACAATTCACACAGAGAAATTTTTGAATTTGCTTTACTAGCTGAGAAAAATGTACACTTTTGTACGAAAACTTATGATATGAACTTGTGTAAAGAAAGAGATGTACTAGCCCAATTTCTTGGTCTAGAACACAAAGAGAGTAATATTTATTACCATGAAAAAATTACTATTTTTTATTAATTATTTCAGAAAACATTTCGGCAATTTTCCCACAATGCAAGAATATTAACTTAGAAAAACTTTCCAGCTACGGGTGTTACTTCAACTAAAATAATATATAGAAGTTATAAATCTGACAATGCATGAGGGAATGGGTTTAAACTGCCGAGCAGTGTGTCTGACACACTAAAGTATTTTTATCCCAACTTCCGCAATAATAAAAATAAGGAGCCAAGGTAAGACGAGAGACGGCAAGGGCGTCGACTAAACTCCTGGAGAGTGTAGATCGGGCATTATTAAACAGAATATGTCACATAGACTATTAAGATAAAAAGGAAAGATTTATTATATCATTTAATTGTAAATCTACAATTTTAACATAACTGTGTGCAAAACTTTGCACAAAGTGTGTGCAAATATTTATAAACGGTATGTGCAAAATGTAACTTTTAATGTGACTATGGCTTGCGTTTAGCAAATTTTTATAGCAGTTGTAGAAAAAAATTATAAAACTAATTCACTATTTGCCATTGTTAATAAATATTATTTCTTTGTCCTTTTTAGCAATTTCGCAACAAATTTAATTTTGTTTATAGGTATTTTGATCTTAAGAGATATTTTTGAGAAATGTCAGTCATCCCACAACACGAAATATTGGTGACCTTAGCATTTACACTGATCGACTTAATTTAACTTTTTGCAGCATTTTCAGTCTAATTTGAAATGGGAATTGAATCGAAAAATGCACTGTAATCAAAGTACCATTACTTATGGAGCCTGACATTTGCGTATTAAATCATTTTCTATATACGAAATTGCTATTACAGAAGGAAATAGAAATAAATTGAATACGAATTTGTTTAAATTAGATTTGGAATTATTTGATTTGGCAAGGTTTTTGGTTTAATTTAAATTTACCTAAATTGGTAATGGACAATATTGTTTTTCCTTGTGATGTTTTATTTTATTATAAATAAATATTACCAATTTAAAAGTAAACTAAAACTGGGAACTAAAATGAATTACACTGATTTTAAGACCCAAATGTTACAATTTTTAAAAATAAGGAAATAATTTATAAAAATAGTTTAGCTTTTCTATTTATTTTTGGTTTAATATATATATATATATATATATATATATATATATATATATATATATATATATATATATATATATATATATATATATATATATATATATATATATATACCATGTGTATAGCTCATTCTTTAAATATTTTTATTATCGATTTAATTATTATTATTATTAATTTTTTAAAGACAGTTACTCGTTTAAAATGATCTTGAGAAAATTTTAATCATAATTTTTACATATTTGTTTATATAGTTTATTTAGTATTAAGCTTTTAAAACATTTTCCTCATTAAGCTTCTAGGCTTAAAGCCATTTTTATTTAAATTATGGTATTTACCCATTTATGTACTACTTTAGGATATGATTAAATTAAAGTTTAAGCATTCATTCAACTGAAAAAAGAACTATTAAAAAAAATTTTGTTAAAAATATCATTAAAATTTTTGCAAGATCATTCTAAACGAGTAACAGTCTTTTTAAATTAATAATATTATTATTTAAATCGATATTAAAATATTTAAACCATGAGCTATACACATAGAAGCCTAGAAGATCGAGAAAAAAATAAAGCGTCCTGCCAGGTGTATAACACCCAGATAGAGGAGACACTTATTATATATATTTTTTTAATTAAATAAAATTTAAATTTTGTTAAATTTAATGTTTTAAGTGGATAGATATGGGTACAGTTAGTTGACGAAAAAAAAAATCGTTCCACTAGCTTATCCCCCATGCCTTCTAGGTACATGTGAAAACAGTTTGTGTTATTTAATAAATTAAACATTTTGAATTAACTTTTAAATGGATTGGAGCTGGTATACTTGTTCAAATAAAATATTGTTATTAGCAAAATTTTTAATAACCTAAATACTTTTTTGCCTAATCTCCTTTATTAATTTTTTTATTAAAAATATGTATATAACTATTGTTATAAAGCTAAGCAAAAGGCATATTTTTTACCAATTACATTTTTTCGTAACTCTTAAAGTTTTTAAGATATTTAAGTTTTTATTTTAAATTTAAATCGTTAATATCTCAAAAACTAAAAGGGCAACAAAAAAATTATATTAAAAACTGACATAGTTTTCATAGACCATTAATTTGGACTACATATACCAGTTTTTCCTAAAGTCAGTAGTTTTCTAGTTATATTAAACAAAAAAACGATTTTTCACAATTTTTTTAATATCTTTTACTATCTGGTTTACTAGTCCTTTAGTAAACTTCATTCGCGGACATACTGTATAAGTTTTAAAAAATTTTAATTTAAAGTAATTTATACAAATGCTCGGAGGTAACATGGTATCAGGTGTTTGTGAATATTTACAAGACTTTTTATACCATTGTAACCAGGATATAGTTCATAAAAAACTAGAAAAATGTACCAATTTAAAATACTAATAGAATGAATCTATTTAACATTTCTTACAGCATAATTTTACATAATTATTTGATAGGAAATGCCGCCCCAAGTCAAAAATACTACATTAAAACAATTTACATTGTTAAATGAAATATTTTTTTTACAAAAACCGTGACCGATCAATCTGTCTGTATCAATTTAAAACAATAGCAGACAGACACCTATAAATTAGAGATGTAAATACGAAAGGTGATAGTTATGTAAACAAAAGGACAACTAGTTTTAATTTACCTAGAAATAAATAACGGTATTTTAATTTATCAATCATGTATTTATAAAAAATATATATATTTTATAGGGTCTGTTAAACCTGGCGGTTTTTTAAAAGCAACGAGAACATATTTTTTTATCTTACCAGGGTTAAGGTAAATTTGAAGACTTATAATAATACTGATGCTTTTATTAGCATTAAAACTACTTTGGAAAGTTCTTGATGTGTATATAACCAGAAAAGTTTGTATGGCAATGGACTGCTTGGGTTGTATGGGGTATAGTTGAGAAGGTGGTTCCAAAAGTAGTACGGGTCCAAATATTTTTATGTGGTTTCTTTATGACTCTAGGACGATCGTCTAAAAATTTCATACCGATGAGAGTTGGATACACATTTTAAAGTCATCCTACCCGTTATATCGCAACTGGGGAAATTGCTTAAAAAAATACTGATCATATAGTTCAATTGAGTATTCGATTTGCTTTAAAATGACACCAGAAGCAATACTCTAAGACCAGTAGAAACGGAGATACAACGAACAAACACTACTAGAAATCCAAACCTCGTGCTTTCTGAACGCAGCTATTTTCTGTCAGTACAGTAGCGACAAACGCCTGGACAATCAACTAATAAAAGCACATAATAAAAAGGCGAATGCGCTAGTACTATAAATTTTTATTTTCTGTTATTTTCCCAATCCAACAAAAAAGATTTGCTGAAATATATTACTTAACAACTGATTATTTTAATAAATAAGCAGTTGTTAAGAAAGATTTTAGCAAAATTTTATCCTTTTTTAGGTAAAATTTAAACTTGCAAAATATAAACAAACAAAAAATGTTATTATAACAATATATTATAAATTAATTAGTTATAATACAAATATTTTGAGAAACTGAGGAAAACTTGGGACGTTTGCCCCAAATTTTCAATAACAACAACAAAAATTACATCCAAAATAACGTAATCAAATAAAACATAAAATAAAACATGAAATTTAGAATAAATGAAAATATTCTCTGATAACAACATAAATTTTATACCTGAAATAACACAGGTAAAATAAAATATATCTAAAAATTAACAATAAAACTCTAAAACTATTACAGCCGGGGTTGGATGAGATACTTCTAAAACTGTCACAGCTGGGGTTGAGTGAGATCATGCTGAAAGGTTCTATAAAACAAAGAAGCTAGGCAGTATTCCTTATTCAAAACAGACTAAAAATACATAAATATGATATGGGAACTTTAGCTAATAATTTAGGCAAAGACAAAAGCAGACAGTGGGCAAACATATATGAAGAATTTAAATTAATGTGGTAACTGAAAATAAAACATAAATATTTATAAGAAATGGTAAAATTATTGTTTAAATTTTTGTATTATATTTTATGTCTATCGCTTACTCTCTTTTAGATTCAAAACTAATTTTTAAAGTTAGATTAAATATTTCATAAAATTACGGTCTGAACAAATGAAAAGAGCTTGCAGTAAGGTTCGAAATATTGTTGCCTAAACAAATTCTTAATTTTATTCTTGTAAACCTTCTCATCCAAATATTTGTAAATATCAGCATGTAGTCTGGCTACAAGGTTGACTAAAGCTTCACTAGCATATTTAAGCCTTCGTTCGTTATCAAACTCTTTAAACATTGCAAATAAATGTTTGTCGGTTACCTCCACTAAAAAGAGATTACTCTGACAAGTTAAACATGAAATTGAAATTTTGTAAATAAGGTATAAAATAACATTATTTAAAATTTTAATTTTAGGTTGTCCAATGGTTCGAGAGGTAAATTTTGAAAAGAATTGAAACATTTTCCGTAACTGTGTTCTTTTAAAATGGAATTCATAAAGGGTGACCAAGGTGCAGCTCTATATTTTGAGCGAGAAGGATCCTCAAGAATTGCATAATTTAATTTTGAACAGTGGTCCTTACAAACATACATTTTTACAATCTTTTGAGGGACTTAAAGTACATTTAATTTTCCAAGCTTCTAACGATAAGGGATCTCGAAGAAAAGAATTAAACTTTTTGTTCTTAAAATCTGTGCTTACAATTTTACTATAATAGGCGCTTCTGCAGCAAGGATAATTACAAGAATATTTCAGCCTACATGTTGTGTTGGTGCCATTGCGAAGATATTTACAAAGAATCTTGGTTTAATATCGAAGAAGGCTTACTGCAATATTTAAATAACATATCTTACCTTATAATTTTTTCACAATAGTGTGGAAAAAATAAGAACGCAAATTTAAAACAGTCAACCCAAAGTCACTTACAACTCAAATACTAGAATAGAAAATGGCCGACGCAAACACAAACACGGGGATTTATGGTTAAAAAGGGATATAAATAATTCTCACTTCTCATTGGTTAAAAAAAATCGACGTTTCGCCATCTAGAAATTTAATACCAAGTTACTACAAAGCAAAATATGGAGAAATATAGATATCTACTTATTCCCTGGCAATGATATAATCGTCAAATGTCAATTTTTCCAGTATCCCCATAAGAAGTTGGCCAGGCGTGCGGAGATATTAATGATGTCCGGCCTATCCTATCACTCGCCCCACTGTGCGCCGTCGTCCGTCGTCGTATTGGAAGTGGAAGAAGGGAAATTGTTGTCGTTCTCTTTTTAATCTGGGGCCATACCATTTGCATCCCACTCTATTGCATTAAAAATGCCATTCAAGCTCTTGCCTTGCCAGACGTGTATACGCACTTTCCAGTTTATTATGTCAAATACGTGTTGAGAGATTTTTGATTTGGGGAATTCTGTGTTTTTAATATATGTTCGATGTTCTTTTATGCGTTTGGCTAGTGGTCTGAAAGTTTTACCTATATAAAATTAATTACACTTATAAAGGATTATACAAAAACATTTTTTGTATAATCCCTTACTAAAAGCTTTTAGAATTTTTATATCAAAATCAATTCAATCAATAATAAATTTTACTTAAGTTTATCCTAATAATGGTGGCAAACTTGCCACCGAAATGTAGATAAGTGTAAATATTTTTTTAACTTTTTGTTTTTTTTTCTTTAAGGCGTTTTGTTAGTTCATAGCGGTCCATTGTATAAAAACTTTTCTGGCGAGTATACCCAGCAAAAACTCTCCAAAACATAAATGGGCAACAACATAATAGAACATACTTAATAAAACTATCGACAGCAATACAATCTAGTCAGTACAATTATGTTTTAATATAGATATTTGCCATTACTGGTTTTACACTGGCAACAGCGCACCGACGACAGAACTTTTTAAGACCGACCAGATTAAAGCATTGTTTTAGGAAAGCATGTACGTCGATGTGCTCAAATATGTTTTATTTAAGTAAAAAAACCGGAGACACACCTAATTTGGTTTATTAAATTTTTGTCGGTTTAACAATACGAATTTTAAACCTTTATTGTATTTTTTTATAAAAAGAACTTATACTTGTTTACGTTAAACAAAAAACGTGATGTAAAAATATGATAATTCTTTATGTAAACAAGGAAAAAATCATTTGTTGACTTTAAACTGCATTGAATCAAAATGTAATATTTTATTTTATTTATGATCATGTTCGTATATAGATTACATGGGGACTTTTTGAATATTCAATTCACAGACGTTTTTGCACAGTGGATCAATTTATGTCACCAAAGGACTGTCTTTCTGGAACATTAGCATTTTCTTTTTAGCAATGTTTTAACAAGGGGTTTTTACAAACGAACTAAAGCAAAATTGTTATTTTAAAATATAAATTTAGGGATCTTATTAGATCAAAAGTAACTATGTACGAAACGAACTAGAGGCCTTCAGTTTTTTTTAGGTACACTACTTAAGAAAAATACCTTCCAAATCTAAAAAAATCAAAGACTGTTAAATTAAATGTCTTCACTTCATTTTGTATCGAATACTTTGTTTCTATTTTATTTAAGTTTTATATTTGATGGCTTGGCTAGCACAGACTTTAAAAAAATGTACAGGACCCCAATTTTTTTCTACCTATATTTGATTTTGTGTTTGTTGATTGATTTGAGCTATTTTTTTTAGGTAGATTAATTATTTTTAAATTATCATTATATTTTTTTAACGTATTTTTTAAATTTACAAGATATACCAAACACATACCATTGCCGTAGACACTGGGCACTGCCAAATACTGAATCCGTTCTCGACGTGTAAGTGTATACATCTTACAAGTTAACTTACTACTGTAAATTACAATATCTGCATCAATTTAATTAATTCAAACATAAAAAATGAAGCCACTCCATAGTAATCATAAGTATTATTTGTACAAGACCTAGACCTAAGTCATACATTTAAAACTCCAATTGATTAATTTTATTTATAAATACGTATATTTTTATAAGATTGTAAACAAGACATTTATTTTATTAATTACCCGACATTAAAGGATTCCTCCTAAAAGGAATCTAAACTGAGCAAATTACAAGTTAGATGAGTCTTATTGGCCAATGCAGGATCGAACTGAACAAGTAATACAGTTTATAATACAGTTTATAGAGATTTTGTTGGTAGTAAACCTAAAAAACTAGAATCCACACAAATGTTAGCTTTTTCTGTTTTATAAATGAAAAAAACTCTTAAAAATAAACATTTTTTCTTTTAGAGCAATTTTTTTTTTAAATTGAAATTTAATAGATACTCTAAAGAACTTGAAAAATTAAAAAAGTTTTTTGCTAATCCCGATTGGTGCATTTTTTTAAAATATACAGTATGTCCGACGATGGGGTAGACAAGGGGGCAAAGGGATCAAAATTTTCATTTTTCGATAAAGGTTTTTTTGAGAAAAAAATTTGTGATGAAAAAAATTTAAAAAATTGTTTTGGGGGTTTTAAAAGATAATGATTCAATAACAAGAAGATTTTAAAATTTTTCAACAAAAAGCTGAGTAAGAAAATTGTTTAAAATTATCATGTCTTTTAGAATATTGGTTTCCATTATGTTTGGATAGTAATCATTTTTTTGGTTTAAATTTGCATTTCACTAAAAAGTTTCGTAGGTAAACCGATGATTTTGTATAGCTTTCAATATTACCCGCATGAATAGGTACTTCTCAAATAAATTCTGACAGTGTCAACCAAACCAGACCTCAGTATCAATTTTTGGATATTTTATTAATTTTAACAAACGGAGCAAAGAATACAAAACATGATAAATAAAAACCATGCATGATTATAATTATGTAAGATCTAACATACAAAATTAGATCAAAATCAAATAGATTAGGCTTATCAACATTCATCATGTTTGAATTATTCAAATACTGCTCCACCATGTAAAAGGCATTTTTCCAGTTGGGCTCTTGATATTCATAACTGCGTCGCACTTCTAGGGATATTGCTTCTACAGCTTGTATAATTCTTTGTTTTAAAATGTCCTCATCATTTGGTAGTGGATTAGCATAAACTAACTGTTTTAGGCGTCCAACACAGGCGAAAATCGGGGAAAAGCCAAGTGCTGATATGAATCACAAACATGTTAAATCGTAAGAAAATGTTAAAACTAAGATAACACGTTCATTTAAACATTTTTTAAAGCCACCCCCCTGGGTTCATTTATTGCATTACATAAGCCCTGTGTACTCATTTCCTTAAAAATAAAACTCTATGAAAAATGTTACTATTATTATTAGACTGTTATTAATTTAATAATTTAAGCAGTTAAGAGTTTAAAATTCATAATCAGAGCGTTATATTTCGGCTCGAATTGAAGTTGATTGAGGCACTTAACAGAGAGAGAGGTAAACCATTTTAACAGAATTGTAGGATTGTGATAGTTAATCCTGCATTTTTTCCAAATTGACTTGCCTTTGTCACTGTTGAGTGCCTCAATCCGACTTCAATCTGCGCTGAAATAAACGCTTTTTGACTGAAAATTTTTGAAATACCTGAGGTTAATAAAATTGCTTATTATAAATTAAATAAAGTCGTGATTTGTTTGTTTTTGTTCTATTTAATTTTATAACTAACTTTTGTGTGTAAAAATAAGAGCAATTTAAAATTCTTCTTTTTGATCGTTCACTCAAATCTAAAATCCAGTGAATGGCCTCCTCCTACTCGATGAAGTTGTATCCTGCATTTCGGCTGGTTGAGCTTCATTCATTGACGAAGAAAAACCAAACTCAATATATAACCAATCTCGATTTTCAAATGCAGTTTTATTTCTGATGCTGTTGACCATTTTGTGTCATATTTCTCGATGAATTATATAAGACTTTTGAAGACTCTTCTGACAAGCGTTCAACTCGTAGGTAGAGGTCACTTTTTCTGCCAAATAACGATACTCTCCATTATTTCCTTGACTGACAAATTTTTAACCAATTGACAAGTTGGCTTTTAAACAAAGCAGATTTTGTTGCAGACCCTGAAAAATAAGTTGTAATTTTATTAATTATTTTATTACTAGCAATAGCCTATGTTCATCGGGGATAATGTGGATTCTAATGGTAAAAAAATTTTTTTAAATCGATCCAGTAGTTTCGGAGCCTATTTAATTCAAAAAAAAATTAAATTTTTTCCCCCCTTTTTATAATATTTGTACAGATTATACTTTGCAATCAATGGTACTTCAAATTACATTAGAAAAATCTTCCAAAATTGAGACCTAGTCTGAAGAAAAAAATTTTAATTTCCAAAAAACCTAATTTAATAGCTGTTTTTTATAATTTATATTTTGAAACTACATGAATAATTGTTAAAACTGTTTCTTTAATTCTTAGTTCAATGAATTTAAAAACAATATATTTTAATAAGATTTTGCCATTTTAAAATTTGCTATATTGAATTTTAAACCCATATGGCAATTTTTTTTTTTTCTATTTAATTTTTATTAATGTTTTTTTATAAAAATTGATTTATTCTTTGGGTTAGTAGGAAAAATTATTTGTTGGGTTTTGGGACCTACATTTTAAAAGAATTTGGACTCAGACCATAAATCTTTAAAAATATGTTTCGTCAAGATCGCGATCAAATTATCGCAGCAACTTAAGATGGGGTCTTACAAAGGACTTATTAAACAATAATTTAAAGCTAATTTAAATGCGGAACTTATGGAAATCATACTTTTACTTTAGCAAAAGTGAAAAATTGAAATTAAAAAATTAATTGTTAACTTTTCAGAACACCAGTATAAAAACGTAAAGAAATATTTTAAATAAATATTATTTTTAATATTTTACTTACCACCACAATAGGCTCCATAGTTACTTTACAAAATTTTCACCACACTTTGCCGAAAAACTAGATATAAATTACTAAATTTCACAGGCGCTTTTGAATCACAATGAAATAGTCTCCACGAACATCAGCTTTCAACTGAAAATATTTTGCAAGTGACAAGACTAAAATAAAGGGTGATTGTTTATTATACCCAGGTAACTAGATAATGAAATTATACTCAGAATAGGCCTTAATTGCAGTTGAGTTTCCGATTTATGGCCGGGTTTTCCCGCAATTCGCTTGTGTGCGTCCCCACAAATACATATCCGCTAAGTGAGGTTCGGGCTTCTTGGGGGACATAAAACTGGACCATTTCGCCCGATCTATTTTTGTCCAAATTTTAAATCAAGACAGTCCTTTACTTCTCTAGCAAAATGGGTAGGGCATCCATTTTGCTGGAAGTACATGTTACCTCGATAATCTAATGGCAATTGTTCCAAATGATCAGACAAAAAAAAACTATTTAACCTATTTAAATAAGAAATTCTTCTACAAGTGTTTTTAAAAAATACGGTCCTATTATACCATAGTACGAAACTGCCCATCAAATATTTACTTTTTTAAAATACTGTCTCGGGTTGCTATTCTAAAGAAAGGATTAACATTATTGGTTTATGGAATTCCATATTACAGCCTAAAATCTTACTCCCTACTCACAAACAGAAATCCAACTTTTTTCCATCATCGCTGTCTTCGAATGTTTGGTAAAAATGCGGTTTGTAGGAGCGTATTTTATTTGGCTTTAAAATTTCTTGAATGGTGCTTTTTTGGACCACCTGTAGTTGTGTAGTTTTTTTCCTCAAGGATAGTATGGGGTCTTCTCTAACAGACTGCAATACGAGTAGAGTCGCTGCATAATCTTCATTATGGGATTTTTTCACTTTTTTTAAGTTCAGTACATATGCAGTTTCTCGAATTTTTTTTAATAGCCTGCAGACCGACCGTTTGGTCACGAGTATATTAGGGAATCTTTCATGAAATTTTTCTATAACGTATCGATTAAAAAAATCTCCGATACCATAACATTGGATTAATTGTATTCTTTACTCCGTTGTTAACATTTGTAAAAATTAATAAAATATCCAAAAGTTGATACTGAAGTCTGGTTTGGCTGAATGTATTTGTGAAGTACCTATTTAAAGGTGATATTTAAAAATGTACAAAATCAAAGGTACCTACGAAATGAAAATTTAAACCGAAAAAATGATTACTGTCCAAACTTAATGAAAGATATGATAATTTCAAACAAATTTCTTAAGTAGCATTTTGTTAAAATCTTTAAAATAAGGGTACTTTATTCTTGTACAAAAATTGAATTTTGAACTTTTGGGACACCCTGTATTCAATTTTTAATTTCTTTCATCGACAGTCGTATTCTTTTAGCAAGCAAAACTTTTAATGAAGAATGACTTCTCCTCAAAAAATAAAATTTTTGGTCCGTTTGCCCTCTTGTCTATCCCATCGCCGAACATACTATACAGGGTGGCCCACCACATTCGCCTCGGTTTTTCTACAAGAAATAAAAAGAGTTAGGAAAAAACTTTTAGCACAGTCATATGTTGGTCTGTGGGGAGCATATTTTGAAATTATTTTGAAATATACAGGGTGACTTAAAAAAAGAAGTACATATCAAAGTTATATTTTTTCTTATGGAACACCCCATATGTTTTTATATTTTTAGATACTATAGACTAAATCAAGGTAAGTTATTGTTATAATTCCTATACCTAAAACTGACCCTTTTTGAGAAATTGAGAGAAGTTTAAAAATACAGACCATATTTTAAAATTTGTTTACACCCTGTAACATATAAGGAGCTGCTCGTAATTAAATTTACTATTTAGCTTGAGGGTTTAAGTTAACTATTACATAAAAGTTTTACCTCAATATTATGCAGAGTGATGAAAAAAATTGCTTTGAAATTTGGACACACATTTTATTAAATAACTTCCTAAAGTTAAATGGAACACCCTGTATTTAGTGGCCTATTTTAACGCAGAACTAGATTCCCTTTAAAACTATATTAGGGTTTCCTATACCTATCTCTTTTACTTTTTATGCAAAAGGAGTTTTTATATTTGACTTATGATTTATTTCTTTATCTTAAAAATGGAACATCCTGTACAGTATGGGATGACGCCTGTTAGAATACCTTTGGGCATTTACTTTTGATGAGAATAAACATATTTCTTGACCCTCACCGATTACCAAAATCATTTCATTTTCCTTATTTTTACTAATTAAAATGTAACAATCATTCAAAACGATTATAATTTTAAACCAGCTTAATCAATAATAATCGTTTGATTAACAAGTGTCACTGTCAAATATTTTTTGTTTGCAAGTAATAATTAACGTCATCTAGGCCAAAGCCTAGAAGCCTGAAAAAATATAAATATAATCGTACCTTTAGTGACAATCATATTGAAATGTATGTTTTTATTGACTCCATTATAATATTATTTTGGGATATTATTGACCATAAAGTCCAATACATTTGCTAAGAAACAAGGGCAATTTAACATATTTCGTCCCAACAATTAAGATAGGTCTACCTTTTACTATATTTTTATCCTCATTTTCAAGAATTCTTTCATATTTTAGAAATGGCAATAAATAGGAGTTTTTACTTTTGCCTGCATGTTGCTTCAGATAGATCTTATTTTCAAAAATTTAAACTTGTGCTTTTAGCAAATCTACGTGGTCCTAATAAAAAGGTTTCTTAATTACAGTACAGGGTGTTCCATTTTTAAAATAAAGAAATTATTTATAAGTCAAATATAAAAACGTCTTATGCATAAAAAGCAGAAGAGATAGGTATAGGAAACCCTAATATAGTTTTAAAGGGTCAGTTTTAGGTAGGAAATATAACAATAACTCACCTTTTTTGGTCTATAGTATCTAAAAAATAAAAAAATATGGGTGTTCCATAAGAAAAAATATAACTTTGATATGTACTTCTTTGGGTCACCCTGTATATTTCAAAATAATTTTAAAATATGCCCCCATACACCAACATATGACTGTGCTAAAATTTGTTTTGTTTTCTTGACCGTTTGCAATATTAAACTTTATTACTTGTTTTTGGGTTTTTGGTCATTTTTGAAATAAGAATCAATGTATAATTGACGTTTCGATTTATTTAGTTAATCCATCTTCAGATTAATCTAAAAATATTTTTCTATTATTATTTAATTAACATGATGAATTTTAAGAAAAGTATGATTGTATATAATTTGTAAAGTAAACACTTACCAACTATATTGTAAAAATTCAGCACTAGATAACATTCTACTAACATTCTTGTTCAGAATTGTAAATTTTATTAAAGCACGAATAAATAAAATTTACAATTCTAACAAAGACAATGAAAATACATCTGAAAATAAAAAATATATTTCCCTTCCATACGTCCCTAATATAACACAAAAATTAAACATGTTCTAAACCTTATAAAATACAAATTGCTAGAAAAACCTAACAATAATTCTAAAAATCTATTTACAAAACTAAACTACAATCGAAAACCCTAATCAAACAAATTTAATATACAAAATCTGACTGCCGTGATTGCACAAAAACATATATTGGCAAACAAGACAATACTTAAAAACAGAGTTAAAGAACATCAAAAAGCATAAGATATCCTAACAGTAACCACACAGCCCTGTCAAATCAGCACTTGATAACTGCATAATTTTGACTTTGACAATGTTAATATTTTTGGAATTTGAAAAGTAATAATAAAAAAGGAACATTAAAGAAATGATTCACATTAAAAAAAACGCAAAATACCGTAAATTTCAGAACAGACACGGAGGGTCTAAGCTCTATTTACAACAATTTATTGTTGCAATAGAAATAATAAAAGGAAAAACCCAGATTTTTGCACCTAATAAAACAATTATGATAAATTAACCAGGTAATGCAAATGTTTGCTATAGTTTTTAAAAAGATAAAAATTTAGTATTATATCAACCACTGAACAAGAATGTTAGTAGAATGTTATCTAGTGCTTGTAATTTTTACAATATAGTTGGTAAGTGTTTACTTTACAAATTATATACAATCATACTTTTCTTAAAATTCATCATGTTAATTAAATACAATAATAGAAAAATATTTTTAGATATTCTGATGATGGTTTAACTAAATAAACCGAAACGTCAATTAAACATTGATTTTTATTTAAAAAATGACCGAAAAACCCCAAAAAACAAGTAATAAAGTTTAATACTGTGCTAAAAGTTTTTTCCCAACTCTATATATTTCTCGTAGAAAAACCGAGGCAAATCTGGTGGGCCACCCTGTATAACTTGGAACCTTTTTAAGTTAGAAAGTTAATTTTTGAGAAAAGTATTATTTATAACATGTTGGTTAAACCGACTAAAGACGAATGCTGTCCAATGTGTGTGTGTGTTTTTTTTTTTAACAATCCCAGTTAAAATATTTTGCAGTTATATTTTTAACGATTTAATAACTGTAATTGTCCGATTTGAATGAAATGGATGGATTATTAAACTTTATATTTTATTCTACAACTTCTTTATCTTTGGTTTCCGGCAAAAACTGTAAAAAACGTCTTCGAACATTGTGCATCGCGAGCTATTTCGCTTTTGGGGCAGAGTAGTGGAGGTAGAAGCAAGTTAGGGGAATGCATATTACTCAGTGGCGGCTCGTCAGGGTAGGCAAGGTAGGCACCGCCTACCTTGGAAAAATGCGTTAAATGTAATTTTAAAAAATATATTATTTAAGGAGTATATAAAATTATTATATTTCTACAATTAAAAAGAAAATGGTTACCGCTGAAGGCAAGAGCGAACGGTCAAGACTACACAATAATATTATACCGTTGGTGCTTTGCGACTTCCGACCAAAAGGCGATCTATCTCAGCCGCCTAATTTTGATATTTAGTACGTAAGCTAATAAACTAATAAACGATGCCAGAGGACGAAAATCCGACGACGTAAAGTAAATTCGCAGATTTATTCTTGAGGCGATTGCATCGGTCGCCTTCGCTTTGACCTTCGACGATCGTCGCACATCGATTATGAGATGCATGACAACAGACCAGAGGCACGCGACCCAATGCGACCTTTTAATTGACCTGTATCTTTTTATCCGAAATCGAAATTCCATATAAATCTTACCGGTGCATTTTGGTTTCCGGGTTTTAATCCTGCAGTTTAGTGGCAGTTTTAAAAATTAGGCAGGCCTTTAGTCCAGGAGAATTTGATTTTTGACAAGTATTTTTTAGCTATAAGTGCATGTTTATCGTTTTTTTGTTTATAGTTTAAATAATATTAAAAAATGGAGTTACACCCTGTGCATGACATAATTTGCTCGTTAAAGAAACTCCATTTTCGACTAAATAAAAAAAGATCGAAGTGAAATCTTGACTATTGGTCGCCCGATACCAACACTTATATTTAAACCCGACAAAAAACATGGACAGTCTTTTTCGCGAAAAAATGAGTTAAGTGTTATTTATTACGATGAACAGTTTGAAAATGTAGTCATCGAATCAATATTAAAAACTTCGTGATAATATAATTTCAAGAAATATTTCCAGAGGCCTACAAGCTTTTTGTTTTAATTGCCACCATTCCAGTAACAAGTGTATCCTGTGAAAGACATTTTTCGTGTTTAAAACGACTTAAAACGTATTGTAGAAACTCAATGACCAACGAACGCTTATCATTTCTAGCATTAATGTCGATTGAAAAAGAGCTTTTTTGTTCCTTAAAACAAGATGAGGGTTTTACAGATAACATAATAAATAAATTTACACTTTTAAATGATAGGCGTATAAATTTAATATATAAAACATAGTAATTTTATGAACCAAGTAAATTAAAAGCTTGTTTTTTATTTTTGCTGGTTTTTGCTTTGAAACTTCGTTTTTCCGTAATAAAATCGAGCGGGGTGCGAAGAAGGGCTCACTTGACGACTGGCACCCTCTTTAAACAGGATGCCCTTCAAAGGTTTTTAAAATTACCTAAAAAATAAACTTTTTGATAATAATAAAATTGGTTAAAGTATGTGGTCAGCATGGGTTCCACTTGCATGTATGACGTCACGCGAGAGAGCGAGCCCTTATGTTGTTGGTGTTGTCGGCTTAAAAGCCAACCTGGCTTTCGTACATCCAACTCTGAAGTCTACTTAAAATACGTTTTTCGTTATAAGAACTTTTTTTGGTAATATTTTCTATAAAAAATAACAATAAAGTTAATAAAATATGAGATAACGAAAATTGGGCGTGGCACCAAAAAATTTTTGCCCTGCGGCGCTCTCCGCCTACCCAGCTTTATGGGTTGCGGGTCGCCACTGATATTACTGGGTAGTATGAATGCATACTACTAAGTAGTATGAATGCATCCTACTGAGTAGTATGCAAGGAGTTAACGGAGAAGCATATCTTCTAAAGATGCCAACCACTCCTGCTGGTGAACCGAAAAAACAGAAGTTTAGCAAAAAATAAATTATTTTTTATTTTGGGGTTCTATTTCCATTAGTTAGAAATTGTGTTACTTTTGTTTGTAGAATAATAAACCTGTAAATACTTAGTTCTTTTGATTAAAAATAGTTAGGTTATAGAACGGAAAAAAAACAAAACAGTCAAAATAGTGTAGTTCCATGGGCGAAATGCGAAATGTGCAAGGGGTCTGTTATTAAAGAGCTACATTACTTTGCTAGCCCGGCCCTGGACCATTCGCAGCCGGATATTTTAAAAGATGTTTTGCTAGTAAATTATATCAATGCGTATAAGCCCATGAATGTTAGACACAAAAACAAGTTTCTAATAAAATTCAATTTCCATTAAGGTCTACGCGGACATATCGTTTGTAATAAATACTTAGATAAACCGTTATGGCACTTACCGATACTTAATAAAATGTATTTAGTGGATGTAGGTTTGCTGAGAGTATGGTCTTCCGCGATATAGTTATGTTTAAACAAAAACAATGTACAATAAATGTAATAATTTTAAACAATAATAATTTATTTATTTGTGTTAAAATTCCAGAAGCTTGGTATACACATGTAAAATATAAAAAAAAGTTTTTTGCCATATTATTCGTATTTTGATTGTTCTTAAATGTACACATCTCAACAATTAAACATGTGAAACATTACAAGAAAACTACACCTGTTAAAAGTAACATCCGTCAAAACAGTTTGTGTCACAATGACATCTGTTAAAATGGTATTTTTTAAAATTAAAATTTGTATCGCGTTTTTTAACATGAATATTTTACAGTTTAGAGTTATTAAAAGCCCCCGTTTAGTGTCTGACAAATGTACCTATAACAACGAAAAGAATTCGAACTATTTCGAACGAAAATATGTGTGTGTGCCAAGTTTACCTACAAGAAAGCTTTAGTGCTGGTCAAGAAGTAATTTTAATTTTAAAATAAGTTTTTTAAAATAACAAAATATAATATTGGAAAAAGCTTAAAATTTGATGTGGTTGTTATATAGTTTAATTTTTATTAATAACTATTTTGTTTTACGTGTAAATATTATAGTTATTTTTCAAATATCTTATCGACTTTGGCTAAACTGGCAACATCCAACAAAAGGCATGCCCAGTTGCTTCCTAAACGAACCAAATTTGTGGAGTTTGTCACATGTTTTGTTACTGTGGGGTAAATTAAGTCGCAATTGGAAGTGTTTGCGCTATCCTTGCTTAATTTCTTGGAACATCGAATATTAAAACATTCAGTGTCGGAGGTCGGAGGTTTCATCTTTATTTTTAAGTATTTTGTTAAGTTTGGTATTGTGTGTTCTTAAATAAGTAATAAGTTTTTGTTTTCCTACCTTGTACATAGGTGTTGAAAAAATTATTGTAGAATTTTTTGTCCTTTACCTTTTACAGTAAATTTTAGTTATACAGGGTGTCCCAAAAAATATTAAAAGATATACAGGGTATCTGCTAATTAATGGTACATGGAAAAATGCCAGACTCTTTTCTTAGAACTTCATCATATTTGCCTATACCAATAGTTAATATTAACTGAGATACGGGGTGTTAAAATTAAAACTTTGTTTTTGTTTTTCTTTAATAATTTTGTCGAAAATAACGCTTTTGCACAAATTTTTGCAAATATAGGGCTTTATTGAGAACGAAAAAATTCTTTTTTGTGTAATTTTAATGTGTAATGTGCCTGACTTTATTAAAGTTTTTATTAAAAATGGTATGTTATTCATATTTTTTACGTAAAAAGACATACTAAGTTATTAAAGTCGCCCAAGCTTACTATTTCAAAAATATTTGAATTTAAATTATATAGTGCACCTTTTTCAATGTATTTGCAAATATATATTTTTTAAGATAAGCTATGAGAAAATAAATGAACTTAATAGAGATGCAATTGCTATGAATCCGCCATGTTGTTATTTTTTTGTTGATTATTGTAACTTGGATTTGTCAGATAATGTTTAATTTTTGAGTTTATCGTATGTTAACCAATAATACCGAGACGCCTTTTTTTTCAAACGCAGAATTGCTATATAGGTATGTTGTGTGTATACGCGCACGAAATTTTAAATGGACAAGGAGCCCAGAGACGATATTCGGAACTCTATCCGAATCGAGCGCAACCTGATTTAAAGAGCTTTAAAAAATTTTACGGCCGATTAAGAGAAACCGGTATTTTTCGTTCTAAAGGGGATTCCACAGGTCGCCTGTGTTAAAGGAAAATTTTATAAGTTAGGTTGTGATTATTAAAAATGTTAATATTTTTAGTTTTTAGGATTTAGATGTTAGAAGTCGTACTATGGTTCAAATACAAAAGTATAGATGTCGTTAGTGGTAAAAATCAAGACGAGTAATAACAATGTTAAAAGTTTGTTAATAAAGTTTTGTTTTTTCAATATAAAATGTAAAAACGTTTATTTATATCAAAAGTAAAAACCACAACAGTGGCTATTCCATCAGGTTATGGGCCCAGTAGTTAGTAAAATTAAAAGAAGAAAGTTGGTAAAAAAGTAAAAAATTGGTGTAAAGAATTTAGAAAAACCACGGACACCAAGCAGAAAAAAGATAAGATGGCGTTGTCGAAGAAACTTTTCTAATCGAAAACTAATGGACGAAACGACCTACCAGTTTGAAATTTCAAATTGTGTAACATTTAAAGCCAACGATTTTTTGAAATGGTAAATGGAACTATACTGTTTGATAGTTTAACTAAAGACAAAGAAAAGGCCGAGTGGGTGAAAAGGACGCCAAAGCAAAAAAGATAATAATCACGAGCATTGATAGGAAATATATGATGCATGTTATAGAATGCCAAAATTCTAAGGAAATGTTTGAGAAAATTAAAAATATTTTTGAGAAAAGTACATCAGATCAAATATGTAACTTGCTACAACAATTTTACAGTTTCAATAAAAAAATAGGAACGGATATGCATGCGCATATAAATAATGTACAAAACATTGTATAAACTGAAAGCCCTGAATCAAAGCGTAGATGATAATATGGTCATTTCAAAATTGTTGTGCACTCTACCGAAACATTTTGGATATCTCATAACTGCCTGGGAATCGGCACCTCAAAATGAAAAAACCCTAGAGAAACTTATTGCTAGGCTATTAGCCGAAGAAGATAGGAACAAAGATAAAGAAAGTGAAAAAGAGATAGCATTTGAGAGTAGCGAAAGAACACTAGAATTAATACATACAGATATTTGTGGTCCCATAGAACCAACAACTTGGGATGAAAAACAATATATTTTGACTGTACTTGATGATTTTACACACTACTGTAGAGTTTATTTGTTAAAAGGCAAATTTGAAGCTACTGAATATTTAAAAGAATTTATAAGAGAGGCAGAGGCATATCATATTGTAAAATTGGCCAAAATTAGATGTGATAATGGTGGTGAATATACTAGTAGTGATTTCAAAGAGTGGTGTAAAACTAAAGGGATTGTTTTGGACTTTACTATCCCACACAGTCCTCAATTGAATGGTAAAGCAGAGAGGCTAAATAGAACACTTTTAGAAAAAGCACGAGCCTTGATTTTTGATTCAAATTTAAATAAAGAATTTAGGGTGAAGCAGTTTATGTTTCAGCATATTTACTTAATCGAAGCCCTAAGAAGCAGTAACAAAGACCCATTGAACTTTGGACAGGAAAAAAACCAGATCTGTCAAGATTACAAATTTTTCGTGCAACAGCGTATGCCAAAACATTAGGTTATGTTCGAAAACTTGATCGAAGAAGTAAAAAATATATTTTTGTTGGATATGCACCCAACGGTTACCGTTTGTGGGATGAATACCTTAGAAAAATTGTGGTATATAGAGATGTAGTATTTGCAGAGACAGAGCAAATAAAAAAACAATACTATAAAATTTACTGTAGAGCAAGAAAATAAGGAAAAACTTGAAGAAAATCAAAATAATTTAGAATTAGGAGAAGGCATGGAAGGGGAAATTCCTCAAGAAAATCACAGTGAAACTAAAAGTGGAAGAAAAGTGAAAATGCCAAAAAAATTTAAAGATTATGTGATAAATACTGAAGAAGAAGCCTTTTTGACATATCAAGAAGCAGTGACATGTCCAGAGAAAGAGCAGTGGAAAGAAGCAATAAATGAAGAAAAAGAATCATTATACAAAAATCAGACATGGACTTATGTGGACAGAAGTGAAATAAAAGACAGAAAAATACTAACAAGCAAATGGATTTTTCGTATAAAAGATGATAACAAATATAAAGCTAGGCTAGTGATTCGAGGCTGTCAACAACAAAATGGCATAGACTATAATGAGACATTTAGCCCAGTGGTAAATACAAGTTCACTTAGAATACTGTTTGCACTATCGGTCAAGAATGACATGATAATAACAAAATTTGATATTAAAACAGCATTTTTGTATGGAAATCTGTGCGAAGATATTTTTATGTACGTTCCAGACGGCTTTGAAAATGAAGACAATAAAAACAAAGTTTGCCAGCTTAAAAAGTCATTGTATGGGTTGAAACAGACTTCACTAAAATGGAATGAACGATTTACACATTTTTTAAAACAAAATGGTCTAATTCCACTAAAAAGTGATCAGTGTATGTTTAGAAACGAAGAAAATACATTATAAGCAATATATGTAGATGATGGTATTGTGATTGGTAAATGCGAAAAGGAACTATCAAATTTACTAAAAAATTTGCAAGAAGAATTTGAAATGACTGTTTGTAAAAATCCAGACAAATTTTTAGGTATAGAAATAAAGAAAGAACCTGATACTATGACATTAACTCAAGAAAATTCATTCATTGACACTTAAAAAATTTAACATGGAAAATGCTAAACCTGCAACTACACCTATGGTTTCCAGTAACATAAATTATGATCAAGATAAGAAAGAAACTGAAGTCAAGTATCCATATAGAGAAGCAGTTGGAAGCTTGCTGTACATGACCAATAAAACAAGACCAGACATAGCATTTCCAGTGAACTTTTGCAGCAGAAAAATGGAGAATCCAACGGATCAAGATGTTGTGAATATAAAACGTATATTTCGCTATCTAGTATCAACAAAAAGTGATGGTATCCGTTATAGTAAAAACTCTGACTGTGAAAAACTAATCGCGTATTGTGACTCTGATTTTGCTGGAGATGTTGAAAGCCGCAAAAGTACAACGGGCTACATTATATTTTATTGTGGTGGACCTATTTCGTGGGGATCAAGAAAACAACCAATAGTGTCGCTGTCGAGTACTGAATCCGAATATATCGCGGCAGCAGACTGTGTAAAAGAAATATTATATCTTAAATCGATAATTGATGAACTGACTGGAAGTGACATAAAAGTAATCCTAAATGTGGACAATCAAAGTGCAATAACAATAATTAAACAAGGACAATTTAATCGTAAAAGTAAGCATATAGATGTTCGATTTCACTTTATAAACGAAAAAGTACACGAAGGTAAAACGGAAAACCAAGTTGCAGACATTTTAACAAAGCCCCTTGGAGTCAATAAATTTCAGTTTTTAAAAGAACATTTTATGTGTAAAAATATTTAAATTTGTTTTGTAAAACTAACTTTAAAATTTGGAGAAGGTGTTAAAGGAAAATTTTATAAGTTAGGTTTTGATTATTAAAAATGTTAATATTTTTAGTTTTTAGGATTTAGATGTTAAAAGTTTGTTAATAAAGTTTTGTTTCTTCAATATAAAATGTAAAAACGTTTATTTATATTAAAAGTAAAAACCACAACAGTGGCTATCCATCAGCCTGAAGACTATAACTGCCGAACAAGAAGAGAAAATTCTGGCCCGCGCAGCTGAAAATCCGGAAATAAGCACACGTTGCTGCGGCAACTGGAGTAGATAGGCAAGTTATCTGTTTGCAACACTTTTTACGAAAAGGGCTTTTATTCGTTTTTATACCTTTTTTAGGTAAAAAAATTGAAAAAAAAGTATTGTTTTTATAAAGCTGTTAGAAAGTAACAGAGAAAGCGGGCCATTCCCGATGGTTAGGCAACCCGCTTGTCACTAAATAAAAACTGAGCAATACGCTTTTATTTCAGATCTTGAGACTGTTAGACACAGAACAAAGCATATAGCTTTCCATAAATTAAATAAAAGCTTTTTTAAATATACTTTTGTCCATTTTGTTTTTGTTTTTGTTTTCTTTTGGTAATAGGGTTTGCGATAAAGAAGCCGCAAGCAATTCTCTTAAATTGCCGCTTAAA
Source organism: Listronotus oregonensis (assembly GCA_019359885.1). Taxonomy (NCBI): domain Eukaryota; kingdom Metazoa; phylum Arthropoda; class Insecta; order Coleoptera; family Curculionidae; genus Listronotus; species Listronotus oregonensis. The sequence goes on along the minus strand of JAHBCN010004224.1, from coordinate 15,889 downwards.
CGTAAGCGTATGCCTTAGTAAGTATTTTTATAAAGCATAATTCGCATTGATAATACTGCAGGGCACGTAAAATGATATTTTTAAAACTGTTCTTATTTTTTCATTGCAAAATATTACCAAAAATTAAAAATATCGTCTAACTTAAAGGTAGACTACTAAAAAATCAATTAGATAATAAAGTTTTTCTGCTTTTTTGACATTCCCAAAAATATTTTGTGAAATTGTAACTGATGGCCCTTAAATGCCTTAATGTCTGGTGACGACCATACATTTAAAATAAAACATAAATGTATATTTTATACATTATTTTATTTAAACAAATTATAAATTATTTCTGAACTTTTAAAAAACGTGCACGCCGCTGTGCTTTTTATGAATGAAGTAAGCCATGTTTGTTTTACAACTACCTTCCCTTTACCGACGCCGCACTGCTACAGATATAGTTGCCAAACTATATGTGAGCCCATAAAAATCCTTTAGTTTATATATTGCAATTTTATTGTAACACTTGGATTAATTTAGTTGTCGTGTTTTTTAGGTATAAAATATTTTTACATTTGATCCTTTTAAAAACATCTTTTCTAGGGATAGATCGATATGATTTTTTGTGGCCGAAACCAATATCGGCCGATACCGATATATTGGCCATATTTTTTATTACGGACATTTTGCTGTGAAAATTAGCTAAAATGAATTGATTTATAAGACATATTTAAAAAGAAAACAATACAAATATAGCGTTATCGTTCAACACTTCCAAAAACAACACAGCACAAACTCAATGTTCGGTGAATCCCCAAAAAATTTACCACATCTATTAAAACCCTACAAGAGAAATGTTTTAAAATATTAATGCTAAATAAACTGCGATTTTTTTAAAAATTTTATTTAAAAAATGCGATAAAAATTTTCTCAAGATTATTCTAAACGAGTAATCTTTATAAATTATTAATATTATTATTTTAGGTGATAATAAAAATTTTTAAACGATGAGCGATACACAAAGTAGCATAGAAGATCGAGAAATGTTAAGCGTCCTACCAGGTATATACCACCCAAAAAGAAAATTAAGTTTAAATTTTATTTTAGTTAAAGTTCGAAGTGCACAACACAGCACAAACTCGATGTTCGGTGAATCCCCAAAAAACTTACCACATCTATTAAAACCAAGGAAGTTTAAAGGTGTATGGAAGCCCAATACTGTAGAACAAAATTGTCCAGGCGTGCAGGGCAGCGGGAATAGGGGGAATGGCCCCGCAGAGTTTGCGCAATGAATAGTAGGTCAGGGCCAGACTTCCATAATTCTTTGTTACTATCTATAAAGCAGTGGCGGCTCGCCATATGAAGCAACTGAGGCCGGGCCTCACATGTAAAATTACACTGTTACAGGTACAATCAGCAGTACATATAATGTAAAATTTATTTAAATATAAAACGCTTTTTAACTAATTTCTAATTATTAAAAGTATCAAAACATTAAAATAACATTATAATTTAAAAATAATATCTTTTAAATTTAGCGCGCACCTTCCAATCGCTCAAATAGACCCTCCTATCGCATAGTAACAAAATAGTAATCTCCGAAATTTGGGCTTCATAGTCACAAATCGCCGATGCAACGCTATGCTACCCCACCCGCAAACTGCACAAGACGGGATTTAAATGGCGAATTTTTGATCCGTTGAGGCCACAATTTTGGGCTTTATCGGCTGCATATTGCCAAATGGTCGCTTTGGGAAGGTGCGTATCTGAAATTTGGGCAACATTATTTGCCTATCTCGTTCATCTCCTCTCTTTTTTTCTTTGAAGAATCAGGTGTGAGGGATTTATTTGCCATAATTAGATCACGGCATAGGAATTCCTCGACCGTTATATTAAATAATTTTAGACTATAGACACCCTTAATTGGGAGAGAGCGGGTAGTATTTAATCTTTCTGGTTTAAAACGGGGTGTTTGGTGTTTGGCGATTTTAGACTTTGAGGTGGATAAGCCCTTAAAACCTGGAAAACAGAATTATTTGTTTTGTATTTTAATAATAGCCACAATAATTTTTTTTGGTTTGGTTTGGTTTAAAAAATATTTGCTTTGTTACTTTGTTTTATCTTGTACCGGTTTTAATTTAAAAATACTTATCGTAATAATGAATCCCTCTCACGATATTTTTTATCTTTGCTTGAAACCCTTTCGCGACGACCTGAAGTGGAAAAACGGCAAATATTAGAGAGTCGGCCAACACCAAAATTAATGGCGGTTAAGCGAAAAGGGGTGGGTCGGGAGATTTTCCGAACGTTCAAACTTCTTGGTATGAAAGTTATAAATGGTTTTTAGGAGTTCATATAAACAGAGTCTTATTGGGGGCCGTATTTTATTGGGTAAGGCAAAAAAAATTCATGGTGCTAAAAAAGATGGTTTTAGGGACTTGAAAAATTTTTCTCGTAGTACCAAAATGCACGAGGCTTCAAAAAGGCACAAAAAAAACTTCATGGCTTTGGTGCGGTTAGAGAAAAAATAGGGCCACCATTCAGGATGCATTAAAGGAAAACGCTAGTTTAAACAAAATTTTATACAACGAAAATGTTCGCAAAAATCGATTATTAATTAGTTTTTTTAATTGATGTTAACTTACGTTGGGAAAAAAGAACTACCTTTTCGGGGACATAATGAAAGTTTAGAGTCAATAAATCGAGGAAATTTTAAAGAAATTTTTAAATGCTTAATTAAACGAAAATCAAGACCTTACTGAACATTGGGGAAAAATTTGGCAACATTTTTACAGGGCAGTCTAAAACCATACAAAACCAATTTCTTGTATTCATGAATATTTGACAGATTTTATTAAAAATGAAGTAAATGATAAGGAATGTCTTTTTTTCGGTGTAATGGCAGATGATACAACAGATATAACAGAGGTTCCCAATTTCGATAACCATTCGATACGTCATAAAAGGGTGTTTGTTGAGAGATTTTTTGGGTTTTTTTGATGTCAGCGAAAATCGAACAGCAGATGCCTTTATAATTTGTTGAGAAGTTCCCTGGAGTATAATTTTAAGGGAAAGATTAGTGGCAAAGGTTATGGACGGGCCAGTGTTATGTCTGGGAGTAAATGGGTTCAAAAGGATAAAATCTTGCCCCCTTGGCTTTGTTTACCCATTGCTGCCACATAGGGTTAAACCTTTTTGCTGCAACAAGGCACTAAACAAATCGATAAAAGTCGAATTTTTTTTTATTTGTTAGGTATACCAACCTACATAATTCAGCGAAGCGCCCTTTGTTCTCGATCAAATAGTCGGAAAAAGGATACCAAGATCGGTCGAAACTCGCGGTATCCCGTTCCAAAATTTTAAATTTAGTTTAATGAATGGGATAACTAAAAAGGGGTTCCAAACTTTTAATTTTATGAAAAACTTTCAGGTTCAAATCAGAAATTCCAAAGGATTTCTAAAACATTTTTTAAGACTTCGACTTCGCTATTTTGACCAAGATCTTTAATGAAAAAATTTTCCTGCACTGATTTACTTTTTTTAAAATTTTGCAAAATAAAACCTAGATATAAACTACCGCCCCTTTAACCAAAAAAATCCTGCTCAACGAATTTGAATTAAAATGAAGAAAAGTTTAAAGGGTTTTTTAAAATTTGGGAAAACAGAACTGGGGAAATTCCAAGTAAAAGGGGAAAAAGTGGTTTTTAATTGAAACTTTTCGGGGGATAAAAAAATTTTACTACGAAATTATAGATTGTATATTCCCCCTTAGTTAATTACTGTTTTTTTCTCCGATTTAAATTTTCTTTTTTTAGTAGATTTTTTAAAATTTACCGGAAAATTTAAAATTTTCCCGAAAAATCATTTGAAAATTTATTAAAAAAATTTTTTCCAAATGTTTTTGAATTAAAAACCCACTAAAAAAAACTTAATGTTTTATACAGGGCAAACAATTTTGAAAAATTGTGTTCAACAAATAATAGAAAAAAATTTTAAAAAGGAATTTAAAAGATCTTTTCGGAAACTTATAAACTCTTTTGCCAGTAAACCATCCCCCAAAAAGGGGAAAGGTAGAAAATTTTTTTTTTGGGTTTTGCGCATTAAAACCCCTTTTAAAAATACCATGACACAAGAGCGTTTAACAGGTTTGTTGATGGCTATTGAAAAGGAATTTACAAAGTGTTATGAGGATACCCAGTTTTATGAGGATATTATAGATAAATTTGCAAATTTGAAAAACCGTTGAATGAAATTCCCAAAAAATAAAACTTTAATTATTCATTATTTTGCCTAAATTTAATTTTTAATTATTTTTTAATTACGCGAAAGGAACTTATTTTGTGATGATGATCATTTTTTATTCTTTTTTCTTTTTCTTCTCTCTCTCCCCCTCTCTCTCTTCATGGGTATAAGTGAAAAACACAAATAAGTGATTTGTCCCACAATATCCTTAATAATTATTTTTATTTTTTTAAATAAAAAATTATTTTTTGTTTTTTTAACAATAAGAGAATTATTTTTTTTTTTTTAACAATAAGAGATCTATTTTGTGTTTTAGCATTTAGTACTACTTAAACAAGTAACATTTTTTTGTTTCGTTAGACATGTTTTTTTTTTTGTTATTATTTTTGTACTTGAATAAAAATTTTTTGTAGAGTTTTTAAGTTATTTTTATTATTTTATTATGATTTTAGTAGGGCTATTGGCGATGAAGTCCATAAAAAAAACCAACGCGTCATGAATAAACCTGGTGTTAACACCAAGGTGACGTGGTTATTCTTTTGGGCCTCACCTGTTTTAGGTACCACGAGCCGCCACTGCTATAAAGTTGACATCATCAAATGAAAAACATTCACTGTTTTTTTATTTTTTGCACAAATATGTTGGTTATTAAACGATACTACCATAGAATATTTAAAATTATTATGTAATATTGGTTTTTTAAATCATCTGATATAATATGGAAAAAAATAGATGGTGCCACTTTACAGTCTTCTTTTTTAAATTATATTATTGGAAGTTTTGTATTTTTACCAAAAATCTTTGAAATAAAAAAAACACGATTTTTAAAATAAATTTAAACATTGAAAGATATTTTTAATGTACTTATCACCAATTTTTGATAAAAAAGGGAAGATAGTGTAAATGAGTTTAATCTAATTCTAAGATTCTGGTTGTACATTAAAAAGTAAAAATTTTTATAACTGCTTTTTAGGCATATACTTTTCACTAATAACAAACATTTATGAGACAAAATAACAGTGGTTAAAAATGTATAGTAACCTTTGGTACCTGAGTATCCATTGTAACAGTATCCGTTAAATATTATGTGTCTACAGTATGTCGAGCTTAAAAAGTTGATAATGTAAGAAAATAAAATCAAAAAACTAATTTATTGTTAAACAAATACAGAAAAAGCAAAAATAAACTTTAACATAAAATTGTACTTTCTTTCATTCAATTAGAGGGACCTGTATATATTAAAATTTGCCTGGTCTGCCCAGTAATAAATAATTTTGATCCTTTAAAAGAATGTACTAAATTATTAAATGAAATAAAAGTACCTAAATGTAAACCTTATTTCTTTTTAATAATCCACAGAAATACACAAACATTGTGGAAATCATCTAAAAGATAGTTAAGATTGCCTTCACTTTTCTCACTGCTATTTTCTATGAAATTTTCATTTTCTATTATTCATAATTGATATATTATTATTTACCTTTACCGGTTACCTAACGTTACGCCTTATAAGAAGCACCTAATTTAAATATAAGAAATACTTACCTAAAGTAAAAAATGCCGGGTATGTTACCCTTGGATTTGCAAGACAAAACCATACCTACAACATCTAGTCATTTTGTTACGATACTATAAGTAACAAACAATAAACACAAAATTATAGTCACAATTTAATAAACACTAATCACTAAAATAAGAAGGTTTTTATTAACCCAAAAACGGTATTCCGGCTCTCATAAAAGTATAATGTGTTGCCTAACTACACACTGATCTATCAGTGTGTAAGTAGGCAACACATTAAATTATTTCGTGGAATTTTGGTATTGCGCAGAATCGGCGGAGCCAACTCTGACAGATATTTTCATACTGGGCTGGACATTTTTTGATCGAATGGGCCATTGCATTGGGCTTTAAACTTCCTTGATTAAAACCCTTTGTCAAAAGTAATTCCATTACTTAAGACACACAGACTACTTAAAATGAGCTTAAAAATTCTATAGAAGCTTTGTCATTTCTGGAGATGCCGAAAATGGAAAATATTGAAAGTATGCCAGAAAGCCGACAACACCACATAGACGATTTTTTGTGAACTATAAACACGGAGTGTGTACAGTACAATGTATCGGCATTAATACCTTCGGAAAAATGCCATCGGAAATTGCGGCCTATCTCAAACTTTCTAACTCGGAATTGTGTAATGGGAATAGCTTTCGCAGGTCCTCTGCAACATTTCTCGTAAACTCCGGAGAACAAATATCCAACATTAAACATCTTGGAGGCTGGAAGTCTACATCAAAAGGATACCTCGAGAATTTCACAAATTTTAGAAAGGATATTTCAAACAAAATACTCGATTTTACCGAAACACCTTCCACTATCCCGAAACAACCGTCAATGCCATCTTCCAATGTACTAAACCTCTCGGTTCAAGAAACTACTTCCATAGTTGCAAAAGATTGGCTTATCAAGAACCCAACGCCGCCGACGTCAACATTTATTACAAAAAAGCAACTTGCGTCAGCAATAAATTTGCAAAACGCGACCAATTGCACTTTTACTATAAATGTTAATAATAATAATTAGTGTATAAATTCCTTTTAATAAATAATATTTTCCTACGAGCGTGCGGAAACGTCCACTTTTCCGCACTCATTTGAGTGCACAAAGTTGCACTTTTCCGCACGGCGTGCGGAAAAGTGAACTTTTCTGCACTCCTTGCGTAAAAGTAAAACTACTCTAAAATCTTACAGGTAAGCAAGATTTATATGTATTTTAGTAATTGTAGGCTATTTCATGCAATATACGAAGCCATTGCAAGTTTTAGTTTATTCTCTTTTTTGTTTGTTACCTCGTAATTTTCAATATTTCAACTAAAACACAAAAAAAACATTTTCTTAATGACCCTGTATAATAATAATAAATGATTATGACAAGTCAAGCAACGATATGTAACTTGGTGATTTTAACACATGTCAGATTTTTTCTTTGTTTCCATATGAACAAGCAATTGCACAAATGAATTTCAATACAAACAAGCATTTTTAATGAAAAGGCGTCATAGTATCTTTTTTTAATTAAATAAAAATCCGACAAAATAATTATTTAAAATGAGTAGTTCCGATGAGGAGCTACCAGATTCTATCCTGGATGCAGCAAATACCGTAAGTTTGAATTTATTACCAGCAAAATCTCGTGAAAAATATGAGAATCAATATAGTCACTTTGAAAACTGGTGCTCCAGCAAGGGGACAAAAAGTATTAAAGAAGAAGTATTCTTGGCCTATTTTGGGATTTCAAAAACATATAAACCTAATACTTTATGGAGTAAGTACTCTATGTTAAAATGTGTCCCCAAAGTGAAAAGGAACCTTGATTTAAGTTCATATTTCAAGCTAAAATCACTACTTAAACACCAAAACGTGGGATACCGGCCAAAAAAATCAAAAACTTTCAGCAAAGAAGAAGTTTCAAGATTCATGAAAGAAGCACCTGATAATATTTACCTTTTAAGAAAAGTTGCTACAATTTTTGGATTAGCCGGTGCTTATAGGAGAGATGAACTTACAAAAATAATGATTGATGACATACTGGATAATGAAAATTTGATAGTGGTAAAAATTCCTGACAGTAAAAATAACACTTCCAGAATCTTTGTAGTGTCCGATGAAACAAATAACGGAGTTTATCTGCAATTGTACCGTAAATATGCAAATTTGCGAAAACCACATACCCCACACAGACGTTTTTTTGTCCAGTATAAACAAGGAGCATGCAGTACGCAATGTGTGGGAATAAATTCAATAGGTAAAATGCCTTTAGAAATTGCTGCATACCTAAAATTAAAAAATCCAGAAGAGTACACCGGACATAGTTTTCGTCGATCCTGCAAGGGGACAAGGGTTAGCGGATTCTGGAGAAGGAATTACCAATGTCAAGCGACTTGGGGGCTGGAAATCAACGGCTGTAGCTGAGAGCTACATTGATGAATCCACAAATCAGAAAAAGGATATGTCGAATAAAATATTGACCATGAACAACTCCCCTCCTGAGCTAAGTCAACCTTCATCAAGCCGTACAATAAGCGCTTCCATAAGCCACCCGCTAAATGAAATTACAGGTTCTGCAATTAACTTACAATATGCTAATAACTGTTCTTTTGTTGTAAATGTTATCAACAAATAATTCCCATTTATAAATATGTTGTAGTAGTTCTTTCAGATTAAACATAATTTAAAAAATAATCATTGCTTTAATATTGGTATTATCTGACGCTCGTAGGAAAAATTTTGTTCTTAACGCTTGCGCAAAGTGACTTTTCGACGGCAGCCGAGTGCGGAAACGTATCACTTTCCGCACTTGTTAGGAAAATAACTATTTCCCGTCATATTATTGAAGGACAAAATTAAGTAAAGTGCTTTCTTTACATATTTTCGTTTAAATTTGTAGGTCAGGCAAAAAACCCAAAAACTAATTTGCAGTAATAATATCTTATTATTATAATAATCTACAGGACATATCTTTTATATTTAAAAGTGCAATTAACATTTGCCAAAACAATACATCGACCTTCCAGCATAATTTTTAAATTTGTCATATATCTATTGCACAAGTTTAATATCCTATGGTCATATATACATCATGGTGTAATAGCTACAAGACTATTAAAATATTCATTCAATAAGATCCAGATTTAAGATTAGATGTAACGGTTGGATGGCTGCTATAAATTATTTCTATTTGCATTAAAACGAACTGGTTTGTAAACTTAAGTTAGTAAATCACACGTTTATTTTATGGTCAAATCAAACGAGGTAAATAGAATAAACACAGGATCAATTACCTTGGGAGTATGTCAAAGCTTTAAGGACAAAAATACTGATTTCTTATGTTGCTTATTAAAGCCTGCCTTTGTATCTTAAAGTTTCTTATAAATTATTTTGACAGTTTATAATTGAATAGGGTTGCTAAAATATACTATTTATAATTTTTTTCTTGATAAAAATAGTTTATTTGTTGGCGATCTTACAAAGAATTTACGAAGTCAATTTGCTATTTTATAAATAGTCTATATATACGGCCAAGTGATAATCGCGTTGTTAAATTTAGCGATGGACTTAGCAATTGTTAAAAGTTAACAACGGTTTAGAATGTTTAACAAAACGTCTTATACATAATTATATTTTTAATCCAAATATCTAAATCTAATTCTGTTTAACTATCATAGTCATCATTGACATTAATTACAATAGGATTTATGTTGTTTTGTATAGAAATGTAAGAGTCCTCAATTTTTATAATGTGCTGTACTGAATTTTTCCAGCTCTCAACTGATATGTCTGTAATTACATTTTTTAAAATTTATAACACTGGGACTTAAAGTAGGTGTAACATTTTCTGCTCTGATCTTTGATTTTACTTGGATCCACAAATGCTCTATGGGTTTAAACATACAGTGATACGGAGGAAGACGTAAGATACTATGCCCAGCCTGTTCAGCCAAATTATCACATACATATTGTTTTTTAATTGCATATGAATTTAGGACTTTTATAAATTGCGCTTTTTTGTAACTAAATTTATAATAAATATAATTTTCTAACAAATATTCCAGGATTTCAGTTTTTGAACTTGATGAAGCGGGTGCTTTGTGTAGCAGACGGCTGTGGTAGTTTGCGGTATCCATGACAATAACACTGTGGTTTTGAATATTTTTTAAAAGATAATTTTAAAACCAGTTTTCAAAAAGTTCTGTACTTATATCTCTGCCTGTATCCTCATGATAATTCCAAGCAAGAATCCTTAATATTCTTTGCAGACAATAGCAAGCAGTTTGGGACAAATCCGTCTTCTGAACCAGGGTGTATAATGGTAATGCGTTTTCCTTTATTTGAAGTATATATGCAGTATATAATACACATATATAATAATCCTTCGTAAGCTGTCATAAAGATTAAAAAAAAGTTTTGACTGGAATCAACCCATCCTTTGGATACTGTGTCGTGTGTATCGAAGCACGGTAAATTATGGATCTGTTTTCTAACCTATATCTTTTAATTTCTTAAAGGTAATTAAATCTCTAAGTGCGTAATCTGTACGATTCTATTAGTACTTGTCTTTTGTCTATTTTGCGGTATTTAAATCCCATTTTACAAACAGCTCTATGAAGGGTGGCACGGCTAATACTTATATTGGTTTCGTCTTCGTCTAGTTTCTTTTTCACTTTATCCAAGGTAGGAACAACTCCGCTTTATTAGGTCCTGATCGCTATTGTCTATGCGGTGAGATTAAAAAAACTCTACGATTTTTTTTGTTCAATTCTTCACTAATAATAATATCCCTTATCGATGATATTGGAGTTTTTGTAAGTAAACAGGTTTCTTTTAAAGCTTCTTGTTTAATTAGTCCTGTACTGAAAAAAGTTTCATACACATTTTTTACAACCTGTTTTGCATCTAATGACAAATGATTTCGCGCGACATAGTTATATTCTCGTAAAACAACTTTTTCGAAGCGCACAGTAAAAACGGTTATTCAACACTGTCACTTAAATATTAGTCGAAATATTTATATGCCTAATGGTCACTATTCAAGAAATACCTGACCCACCCCTGCCATTATAAAATAATGATTATATTATATACCTAATGGTCAATACTCAAGAAATACCTGACCCACCCCTGCCATTATAAAATAATGGGTTTACCCAGTAACAGGTAATTAAATCGTTAAAAGTTTATTGGGGTATTGTCCGTCAAGAGCCATAGCGATCTATATACTTTAAGACACACTATACATCTAACAACTCTGCTTTTTAGACAGATAAGGCTTGGTCTATAGCTTTAAACTATGATCTCTTGTTAGCGTCTGGGGAAAATGTCATCTAGACGAAACCTATAATTTATTGATCCTTGGTAGGATGACATGAATCCGGCTCTCTTACTTACCCGGCCTTGTTATCGTTACCAATAATTTTGACGGACATACTTTAGAACAACCTAAGCATTATTCCACACTGTTAGTAATTAAGTGAAAAAAGTATTTTGCGCAAGCGGATAAAATAAATAATATCCTTATTAACGCGAGATGACAAGGTAATGAATGATTGTTGTAAAATAGAAATCACGATTTTAAATAAAATAAATATATGTTATTCATTCCGAATATAGAGATCAAAGTCACACGAAATAATGGATAAATTCGGCGCTAATAAGGTCATGTGCTATAAACTTTAACAATATGAAAGTAAATTTTATAAAATAAAATGTTGCTCTACATTATTGCTGTAATAAACAATACAAACGATGATCTGCCAGAATTTGTTAACGCTTACATTTCTATGAAGGCGTGGATCTTGTTTTTATTTTGTTATTGCGTGACAGTCTTAACAACTATTGTTATGTATTTTTGGTTTTTATACTTAACAATGTTGATTCGTGATATATTGGTACACTCATCGGCACAAAATTCCGCTACCCTGAAATTTTACCCAAGTTTAATGTTTTATAACTTTTTTATTTTTATCCGATTTTCTTGGTTTTGTCATCAGTTTGTAGATTCATTCATTCTGTTCTTTTTTAACTATTTTGTAAAGCACATTTTTGATTGGGTATATTATGCAGGAGTAAATAAAACTGTTATTTTTTGTCGTAATTTTAAAACACTCTGTAGGAAAATTGAGGTGGATAATTTTGTTTACATACTGTTTCTTGAAATGTTTAATGTATTTCAAACATTTCGTTTTTTTTTTAATTTATTTCTTTTTCTCATTTCTGCCCAGAGCTGCAAAATTTTTATTAAAACGATGTAATTTTTAGAAAATGTACGTCAAGTTTTCGGTTAAAAAATATCAACGTTGGCTAAACACACGATTATTGGGACAGTGACAATATTATAATTTGTTGTATGTCAATATGGTTTTAACTCCAGCAGACGTGGGTAGAAATGTTGACTTAATAAAGGATGACCATAGCAAAAGTTATGTCGTCCGTACTCTAAGTTTTCCGCGGTCTACAGTTCGCGATGCCTGGAATAGGTATTTAGAGACGGGAATTTTTTCCAGCCGGCAAGGCTCTGGCAGAAGGAGAATGACCACTGCAGCTAACGATCACTTTATCACCGTAAGTTTTTTAACAGATCGAGGATCTACTGCTGTGTGTCTAAGAAATTACTTGCAAATGATTCGTCGAGTAAATGTAAGTGAAAAAACGATACGTAGAAGATTGGTAGAAGCTGGCCTTCATTTACGAAGGCCAACAATATATACACGATTACTTCCCCGCCATCGACAACACCGATTGAGGTTTGCAAGATCGCATTCTGACTGGACTTTAGAACAGTGGGGAAACGTACTATTCACAAATGAATCCAGGATTTGTTTGATGGTCGTGAGTGGGTATACAGACGTAGAAATAAAAGATATACCGACTGCACCATTTCAGAACGAATCTCATATCATGGCATGGCGGTTCAGTCATAATTTGGGCGGGTATTTCTACCGAAACACCCACCAATCTTGTATTTATTGAAAATGGAGCTCTAACCTCCCACCGTTATATTGAGAAAATCCTCCAAGACATAGTTGTTCCATTTGCTCCTTTTATTGAGAAACAATTTACATTAATGCATGATAATGATAGACCTTACGTTGCACATGTAGTGACCAAATATCTGGATAAAGTTGGACTTCCAAGATTAGAATGGCCGCAGTTTTATTTTTCTCAATAAACATAGATTTCAAATCAGCGTTTTATTTAAAATTTTGCAGCATGCAGCAGAAATGAAATAATTTTAACCTATTCCCCAAAGAAAAGCTCTCATCTCAGAATATTAATTGTGTTTCCAAATAGTAGATTTTTCACCAGATAAATTATATTTCCTGTCACCAGTATTACAGCAGTTCTATATTGGGTTTTATTTCTCGTTAGTTGTGGTTAGTTTAGGTAATGTAATCCTAATATATAATTTTATGATTTGTGACAACGACATTCGGTGCCGATTTCGATCTATATCAGAAATCCTAGCACTAATTTAGTATGTATTGAAACAGATGAAAGGGTAACAGACGTCTTCGCCATCTGCTGACTCCTCCTTTTAACTTAAGGTGTCACTGACTTGCCGAGCTGAGATAATATTGCAACCATTTGGAAATGTATGCCCTACAGTTTTACGGAATGTTAACAATAGTGTAGTTAATTTCTTATCAAACTTTGTAGTGTTTTCAGCAAACAATATCTTTTGACCGGTTTTGATCTATATCAGATCTCATTAGACAAGCTCGTCAAAGGTGATAATCTTCAAAAAATCCGAGTACAAATTCAGTATGTATTGAAATACATAAAGGGGTAACAGACGTCTACGCCATCTGCTGACCAAAGGGCGAAGCATACTTCTCTTAACGGTGTCACTGGCTTACAGATTATCACGTTAGTTAGGAAACTAACTACACTATTAATTTGATGACTGTAATAACATCAAAAAAAAAATAGGATATTTCATTTCCAGTACGGAAATGACGATTTTTCCGTGCGCGCGTGACAAATTCTCACACACGGGAAGTTATGCAGGAACGAAAAAATCCATTTCTGGACGTGTAATGAACGATATTTTTTATTATACTTAGGTACCTGAAAACAACATAAACAAAAAAACATCGCAAAAATGATTTAAGAAAATTGCGATTATTTATTTTTATTTTTAAAACAGTAAAACAAATTAACAAAAAAAAAATTACAAGCTAATTAAATCTTAGAAAATTTATTTTGGACGGAACCGTTATGATTAATGGTTATATTTATTGTACAATTTGTATTATTGTTAAAGCTCAATCCCTTTTATTATTATTTTTTTTTGTTGAATTAAAGATGTTGAAGCGGAATGTTTGTGTATAATTTGGTTCTCTTGATTTACTGTTACAGATTTTGTAGTTTCCAAGTTACAAAGCCTAAACAACTTTTGAGATACTTCAATTTTTCTTTGTATGGACTCCTCTATATATCCTTCTGCTACATTGGAAGAAAGCCATCCTCCTTGTCTTTTTAAAGTGAGCAAATCAACGCCGCTTTCTACCAACATGGTAGCCGAAGAACGCCCTAGCCCATGTCCGGTATATTCTTTGTGATTTTTTAGTTTTAAGTATTTTGCAACAAGTTTTGGAATACCACTGATAGTATGGCACCCAACATGTTGAGCGTAACATCTTTGGTTTCGGTATGCAACAAATAATCTTCTACTCTTCATATTTTTAGGGCAGAGATCTGCGTATTTACGGTAAAGTGTACAGGGATTGAATTTGCAATTTTCATTGGTAATGGTAAAACTTCTTGACCTGTGAGTTTTTCCATCTCGTAAGAACACGACAAGGAAACGCCCATTATCTTCCACATCGTCTAAACTCAAAGGTATTAAATCTCTGCGGCATGCGCCGAAGATGCCAAACACTAAAATTACTTTTACTGGTAGATATTGTCCATCTGAAGCTTCACATAAAAACTTGGTTACTTGTTCTGATGTAAGAACCTTGAATTTCTTTGGTACATATCCTACAGCTTGTCGTTTCAAAAAAGCGATAGTTTTTGGATATTGGTTGTGAGTATTTTCTTTTATTGCCAAACAACTCTTTAACATGGAGAATCGACTCCATAAGGTGAATGACTTCATAGATTTGGCTTTTTCAGAAAAATAAACTAAGAGAATATCGTCACTCACAATTTTGATTCTTTTCTAAGTCCGCCATTCGGTAAAAATGAGATATTAATGTTCATATCTCAACCTGGATTTCACTGGTAATAAATCTGCACTCACTTCTGCCGCTTGTTGTAATATATTATCAGGAATATCCGGATTTTCTTCCAAATCT
The DNA here is from genome assembly GCA_019359885.1 of Listronotus oregonensis. Taxonomy (NCBI): domain Eukaryota; kingdom Metazoa; phylum Arthropoda; class Insecta; order Coleoptera; family Curculionidae; genus Listronotus; species Listronotus oregonensis. The sequence goes on along the minus strand of JAHBCN010004224.1, from coordinate 810 downwards.
GAATTCAATTTTTGAAAATGGCATAAATTTCACTGACAGAAAATAAAATATGTCATTAATAAATAAATCGTTGTTATGAACAGTTTCCATGGATGGATTTTTGTATAAGCGCACGGAAAGGGATCGGGAAAAAAAATCCGTGCGCTGTTCTGAAAATATCATATTTACTGTATTTTATACACAGTTGAAAATGTAGTATTTTCAGGTAAGTATAATAAAAAACACTTTTTATGACATCCCTGCCGCTATGTAGATAACCAATACAACCACAAGCTTTAAATTAGTTAACCTTTTAAAACACGTAAATTCACTATTATTCTATTATTCAATAATACGAAATGGTTTCAAAACGATTATTACAAAATATCACCACCATGACAATCTTAAAAACAGTTATTACAGAAATGTTATTAAATTTCGGTGTACCCCATGGTGAGACTAAAAACAGGTCTCTAACAAAAGGAGGAGGCCATTTAGATAATGACATGGTTTTTATTTCTAAGCTTTTAGATTCACGATTTCAATATAGTCTTTGTGAAGATTTAATTTTCTTTTAAATTACGTAGTAGTGGATAGGTGTAGGACGTGTCGCATGACAATTATAAAACGATGTTTAGAAACGTCAGAAATGGAATGGTCTAAAAATGTCTTGTTTTTTAAAATAAAATTGTTCTGCATTTAAAATTTTTTGGTGTTTCCCTGATATTTTTTTGATTTTTTTCTCCCAAAATGTACTTAATAGTAAGGGATCCGAATTAGAGGCGACTTTCATCCATCTGCCAACTAGAAGAAAACTAGTTTTTATTAAAT